>JACCIE010000139.1:0-247131 GCA_018906755.1 Sycophaga agraensis
AGTAGAGTGAGAGAGAGAGAAAGAGAGAGAGTAGATAGCGCTAATCAGATTGTTTATTTAATTTTCTTGTAAATATAATAAATATTTCATTAATTACACGAAAGTAGAATATCCGCGTAATTATTTCGTGCGCCTTCTCCATTTTCGCTTTCCCTATAGCGGCGAGCACGCAGGCTCGCACCGTCTCCTTTGGTTTGTTACGATTTGTGGTTGCCGCCGATTTCTCCCCAGAAACAAGGGGCGGATCGTGAAGACGGCCCCGCGAAAGATGACGGCGCGGTAGTTATCACGACCAGCACGACGGCAGAGGATAGCGAGATATCTTCGGGAGTTCGCGTTTGAGAAATTGGAGTTGATCCTAACGATCATCCCCCGACTGTTTTTAAACAAGGTGTAGATGTTCCGGGAACCTCCAAGCCGGAGTAGAGTGAGGTGGATGGGCTGACGCTCCAAATGCAGGAGCAGGTACGACAGATCGTCTCATCGGTGATGTCGGAAATTTTCGCTTCTCAGTGGGAAAGTATTCCGCAGAAGCTGAGAGGAGCAACTACGCAAGTTGTTCCTTCTATGGCGTTAGCGGGTGGGCCGGCTAACAAGGATGAGAGCCCGAGTTTGCCGCCCAATTCAGCTGAGACAGGGAAACCTCCTGCAGCGGCCTCTACGTCGAATAAAAGGAAGGTTTCCTTGGAGAAAGCGAATAGAAAGGTGTTTGTGAGTTCGGATGCGGATGACTCTTCGCAGAGCGGATCGTCAGGAGAAGAATCTGTGTTGATGTCGGCGCCGCGTCCAAAAAAGTTAGTGAGTCGTCGCGATAGAGTGAGGGTCGAGGATACTGCTCCGAGGCGACGCAGTCGGCAGGTTTTACCTTCGACGACTGAGTCAGCCACGGGCGATCTTCAGTTGGCAACAACCATGGCGCGGTAGAGTACCGATGATGGTTCGAGTAGAGAGAGAGATGTGAGTTTTCACGACATAACTCGTTGCAGACGGGCGTTGCGAGATGCACTTCTTTCTTTCGCTGGTAGAGATACGGAGGATGCGTGGGCCTTTCTTGAGGGTCTCGAGTTGTTCAAGGAGCAGTTGGGCGTTTTGGATAGATGTTTAATAGGCTCCTTGCAATTGGCTTTGGTAGATGACGCTCGGAAATGGTACCACCGGGTCCAACGTATGTTTGTGGACTGGGAGTCTTTCGTGCAAGCCTTTCAGAACAAGTACTGCACGATAATTAGTGATTCGACTCTGCTCAGAGATCTTCATTGTTTGCGCCAGAGAGAAGGAGAGCCCGCCGACGGAACGCCGCCAGAAGAAGATGATCTTGGAGCAGAGCTTACCGACTTATCGGCCATATATCATGGATAAAGATATGCTGGACGTGCGGTCACTGGTTCAGTGGGGTAAGCGCTTGGAGGACGTCCAGTGGATCGATGATAGGTTTGAGTCTCCGTCACTCGACCCGTCATCGAACAAGAAGAAGTTGGAGAAAAAGATTGATGCTAGAGTTGGTGTGAATGCTGTATCTACGGCTCCTAGTCTGCCGCGGGCTGCGTCAAAAAAGAAGAAGAAGAAGAAGAAGAGTACGTCGGCGAGCGGTAGCGGGAGTAGTTATGGCGGTGAAGTTGCTTTGCTGGAGGGTATAGCGAGGCAACAGCACCAGCCGCAGCAGCAGAGTCGCGTTACGGGACAGATAGCGCCAATGCGCTCGAATCTGCCTCCTCAGGGGGGTGGAAGACGAAAGTTTGGAAACGGACAGTGAAGCGGCCAAGTACAGCCATCTAAAACGTGGCCCGGGCCACGCTTTAGCTGCATGCCCCGACTCCAATGCCGACACCGTGGCAAATGCTCCGTTTTACGGACAGTGCTACAGGTGTAACGGCGTTGGACATAGAGTCTCGATGTGCCCGAAGCGAGTCTGCTATAAATGCAGACTTCCGGGACACAACCCTAGCGCCTGCCCAAATGCTAGCCCGCAGGTAGCATGCCAGGTTTGCGACTGCCCTTGAGTAGTTTTCCGGACTTGCCCAAACTGTGCGCACGTAAGGGAGAGCTTGGGAAACGCCAAGGCAGGGCAACAGACGCGTCCCCTGGGCCCTGCGGGGAAACGGTAGCGAGCGAGAGGACGAGTGGAAGATTGAGTGTAGCGAAGAATCGAGAGAAGGAAGTCAGGCATGAAGAATCGAGTCAGGAGCGTCAAAATCGAGAGAGCAAAGAGAGGTACCTAGTCGGACGCCTGCGCAGAGTTTGGAGTTTCCGCCGCTACCAAGCAGCAGTGAGGCTTCGAACAAAGCTGCGGGTGAAGGACCCGTGAGTTCACTGAGGAATTCGCTGTCCCGTCTGGCTACAGGCGTAATCAAAGGTGCTGTGCCGAAACAGTCGAACAGTAAGGAGCATACGGTGGCCGGTGTTGTAACCGACACCCGAATGTACCTAATGGTTCGATTGAACGGCAAAGATGTGTGTGTGTGTTGTTGGATCCAGGTTCCATGATTTCTTTGATTGACCCCGAAGAAGCAAAGGCGTTTAAAGATAAATGGAAACCGGCTCAGCTAGCGGTTCGTGGAGTTACTGGAGGAACTCATAAGATCCTTGGAGTGCTTGAAGTTGTCTTTGAAGTAGAGAATATCAAGCATGCAGTTGATCTTAGACTCGTGCCAGATACCGGTCACCCTGTCATTCTTGGAGTAGACTTTGGTCTCAAGTATGGTTTTGAGTTATCGCTGATAGGATATTTCTGGAGGATTCCTGGTGGAAGATGGCGTCCTTTCTCGAAAGTAGGTGAATTGAGTTAGATCCGAGAATTTTCGCAGAATGCTGTGGTATCGTTGCGAGATACGAAGTGAGGAGCGGGAACAGTTGAAGGCTTTGATGGAAAGGATTACTTCCAGAACCCCGGAGAACTTCACGGGGTTTACGACTCTCATTGAACATCACATCGAATGTCCAGGGGTGCTCTGCCGGTGAGACACGCGCTTCGGCGTATGTCTCCCAAGGGTTCTCGAGTTTGCTCAAGAAGAGGTGAAAAAGATGTTGTGAAAGGGATTATTGAGCGTAGCGCTAGTGAGTGGTGTAGTGCACCAGTGATTGTCAAGCGAGAAGGGAGCTATAGGTTTTGTATAGGACCTTTTTAGAGATGTCAATAAGACAACTAGACGCGATAACTATCCTTTTACCGAATATAGATTCGATTTGGATAAGTTGCGCGAAGCTAGGTATATCTCTAAATTGAACCTAAAGAAAGCTTACTTCTAGTGTTTCCTTGACTGAAGTTAGGCCGGCAATTTACAGCTTTTGCTGTGCCTGGCTCCGGTCAATGGCAATTCGTTCGTTTACCCTTCGGATTGAAAAATGCGCCGATGACGTTTTGTAGGTTAATCGGGGCCTTATTCGGACCCGAGGTAGAGCCTCACGTTTTCGCGTATTTGGACGATCTGATAGTGGTGACGCAAACGTTCGAAGAGCACCTGAAATGGGTAGAGTTTGTGTTGCGTACGATTGCGGAAGCCGGACTCGAGGTAAATCGTGAGAAGTGTGAGTTTTGTTGTTCGAGTTTGCGTTTCCTAGGTTACCGGCTGGATGCTGACGGATTGAGGCCTGACCCGGAAAGGGTTGAACCGGTCCTGAACTATCCGGCACCCAAGAATCTGAAAGAGTTTGCCTACGTTTTTGGGTATGGTGGGCTCGTACGCACGTTTTATTGAGAAAGAGTCCGAGCTTAAAGTGCCCCTCACTAACTTGTTAAAGAAAGATCAACCGTGGGAGTGGCAGAGAGAACAAGAGGTTGCGTTTAGTGCTTTGAAGAACGCGCTTGTAAAGGCCCCTGTGCTTGCTCATTCGAATTTTCTAAGTCATTTACGGTCCAAAGCGATGCTAGTAATTACGCCATTGGAGCCGTTTTGACTCAGCAAGGTGGACGATGGGTTTGAGCATCCGATTGTGTATATCAGCCGAGTCTTAAAAGGAGTGCCTTGCCTTACTTTGGGCGATTAAGAAACTGAAGCCATATTTGGAGGCCTATGAATTTGTTGCTAAAACAGATCATAGCGCTCTAACGTGGCTTCAGAATCTTAAAGACCCTACAGGGAGGCTAGCGCGTTGGGCCCTCGAGATGCAGCAGTGGGACTTTGAGATTATGCATATGAAAGGCGCACTCAACAAGGTTCCTGATGCTCTCTCTAAAGGGATCGATAGAGAGATTGCGATTGTGGCGAACAAGGAGCGAGACGATCTCGGATCCTTGGTATCTTGATAGAATAAACGAAATTCAGCGTTGCCCTCGAAAATTTCCGGGATGGAAAGAAGTAGATGGCATGCTGTATCGTTATTCTCCTGATGAGATCTTGGATCCGATCTCGTTTCAAGAGGAGGAGTGGAGACTCGTCGTACCAGACGAGTATAGAGTTGGAGTGATTGAGCAGGCACATCGCCGCTCGTCGTTAGGTCGTCTTGGAATCGAGAAGACTTACGATAGGGTAAAGAGGGAGTATTATTGGCCTGGTTTTTATTACCAAATGCGTACATACGTGTAGCAGTGTAGTGAATGCCAGCGCTATAAAGTATCTCAGGTGGGTCCTCAAGGGCTGATGGGTAAGCGAATCGTTGAGAGGCCATGGGCAGTGGTGGCTGCAGACGTGATGGAGCTGCCTCATAGTAAGACCCAATATAAATACATTTTAGTGTTTCAGGATCTTTTTACGAGGTGGATTGAGTTGAACCTATTGCGTGCGGCTAACGGGAAGGCAGTGGCGAAAGCTTTTGAAGAGTTGGTGTTGTTTTAGGTGGGAGACTCCCGAGTACTTATTGACGGACAATGGTACAGAGTTCGTTAATAAGCATCTCCGAGAGATGTTGGAAAATTTTGGCGTAAAGCATGTAAGCACGCCTCCCTACCACCCCCAAGCCAATCCGGTAGAGCGTACGAATAGGACGTTAAAAACGATGCATGCCACTTTCGTCGAGACTGATCGTCGTCAGTGGGACGAGCACTTGCATGAGTTTCGACATGCCATTAACACGGCCGTGCAAGCTAGCACAAAAGTTTAGCCAGCGTTCTTCAACTGCGGGCGCCACCCACAGCCAGTGAAGAGTTTGACGTGAATTTGAGGGGGAGAACGTAGTTGTTCGTGCCGACCCTGAGCATTGGCTTGACCGTCTGAAACGATTGGACGTTCTTTGGGATCTCGTGAGGAAGCATAACGATGAATCCCAGGAGCGCAACGCCCGAGCGTATAATCGCAATAAAGAGGTGCGTCGTTTCAGATGGGCGACCTCGTATGGAGGCGCGAGAACACGCTTTCGGAATGCTGGCCGGAAGACCTCTAAGGTGCATATTCAGCACCTAAAGCGGTATATACCACCGAGGTGAGCTAACGTGCCGACCGACGAAGTGTCGGAAGTCAGCATCTGTTCTTGTGTCGTGGTCAAGTTTGAGTGTAAGTGTAGCGTTTAGCGTGTTATTGATCCATTTCTTCATTTTGCAGGAGGCGAATGGCGAAGAAATGGGAGGAGTCATCGCCGTCGAGCCAGCTCCGGGGATGGTGCAGGTCAAGAGTGACGAGGAGTGCCTCGAAAAGCTAGTCAGGCTGGAGCTGCAAGTTCGCCAGGACGGTGTTCCAACGGACAAGGAGGCGTTGCTCCTCGACGCCTCGGACGAGGACATGGAGGTGCCGGACTCGACGAGCGGCGGGGCCGCATCTCCATCTGCGGGCCCAGGCCTGCAGCCGTCGACGTCCGGCGAAAGCAGTAGCGCGGCGGTTACGCAGCCCGTGTGTGACGGGCAGGCGGCCGTCGTAGAGGTAGCGGTTGCGGCGGTTGATCCAGCCAGCCCTGTCGTCGAGCCCATGGAGGTTCCGGCAGGGCGAGAAGAGGCCTCGAGCAACATCTTTCCCGCCGGATACGCCAAGGATTTGCGTCGGAAGGAGGCGATGCGACAGAGGCTGATGGCGAGGCGCCGATGTAAGTGGAATCCGCGACGACAGTTCGAGATGGATGATTACGTCTCGAGCCTGACGCCTGCGGATGAAACTTTTAAGCGCCTCTACACGGCACTGCCGCGAGAGCTGACTCCAGGCGTACTCCTGCCCCTGCCCAGAACATTCACGGCGGGGCAGACCTCGGAGCGTTCTGCGGGAAAGAGGAAGCGGTGGAAGAGGGCAAAGGGGGGAGGGCCCGCGTCCGCGAGCGCGAGTGTCCTCGCGAATGAGGAGGAGGGCTTGAGGTAGGTAGTGGGTGGCGCTCGGGGGTTTAGTCACCCGAAGGAGCCGTTGGTTGAGAGCACTCCGTATGTGGAGATAGTTCGCCAGCGGCCTCCGACTTCGGGCGGGCAGGCGCGCAGGGAGAGGGAGGTTGAGTCCAGCCTCAAGGCTGAGAGTTGCGTGGGATAGGCAATCGTGTTGATTGTTCCCGGCCCCTGCACTCGGTGTATTGCCACAACTGTGGGCGTTTGGGGGAAACCCTGAACATCTGCCCACGTTGTGATGAGACGCACGCAGCGTGGTTGGCGAGCATGGGAATCCGGCGGATCCGGAAGAGCTACCCCCAAACGCATCCCCGCGTGGATGCCCGCGTTGCGCCGAGGGTGGGCACGGACGTGGCGGGAGGATGGGAGATCCCAGGTGGCGGTAAGGGCGGAAAGCACCGGCGCCGATCTCCGCGATCTGAGATGGCACTGGCGCCACCGCAAGTAGCCCCGCGCCTAAAGGCCCCGAAGCCCCAACCACCGTAGCGAACGGAGAGCACTTCGGCGCAAAGCAGGTTCAGTGCGCCGCCTCGGGTGGTTTCGGGAGCCGTGGTGGGAGCTACCGTGGCATCGTGCACTCTGGCACCCCACGTTCCGGTAGCGGAACAAGTGCAGAGGCGGATAGAGGCGCAGGATGACGAAAGTGCTGGCCTGCCACCGCCAGCTTCATACGCGGAGATCCAGGCCGCCGTGGAACGGAGAGCGCAGAAAACGGTGGCCGTACGGAGCTACAAGGCTGATCTGACGGTAATCAGAATGGGCGCTAGAGTATCCGGCGACCTAATACAAATTGATGAAAATAACTCTATTTATGCAGAAATGGATTAGACACGTTCCAAAATTTGTCCAAGTATAGCAGAAATGGTTAAACAATCTCTCTATGCACAAATCAGAAATTTCACAAAATTTGTCGATAATTAGAGCGAAAATTTGGAGAAATTGTCCACACGTAGTCCCTAAGTCATGACCGAATGACCAAGATTTACGACGACCTAATACAAATCGATGAAAATAACTCTATTTACGGAGAAATGGATTAGAGACGTTCCAAAATTTGTCCAAGAATAACAGAAAGGATGAAGAAACTCTCTATGCACGAATCAGAAATTTCACAAAATTTGTCAATAATCAGAGCGAGAATTTTATAGAAATTGTCCAGAAGTGCTCCCAAAATTATGATCGAATGACCAAGATTTAACGACGACCTAATAGAAATCGACGAAAATAACACTTTGTACCAAGAAATTGATTAGGAATGTCCCAAAATTTGTCCAAGTACAGCAGAGAGGATGAAGAAACTCTCTATGCACGAATCAGAAATTTCACAAAATTTGTCAATAATCAGAGCGAGAATTTTATAGAAATTGTCCAGAAGTGCTCCCAAAATTATGATCGAATGACCAAGATTTAACGACGACCTAATAGAAATCGACGAAAATAACACTTTGTACCAAGAAATTGATTAGGAATGTCCCAAAATTTGTCCAAGTACAGCAGAGAGGATGAAGAAACTCTCTATGCACGAATCAGAAATTTCACAAAATTTGTCAATAATCAGAGCGAGAATTTTATAGAAATTGTCCAGAAGTGCTCCCAAAATTATGATCGAATGACCAAGATTTAACGACGACCTAATAGAAATCGACGAAAATAACACTTTGTACCAAGAAATTGATTAGGAATGTCCCAAAATTTGTCCAAGTACAGCAGAGAGGATGAAGAAACTCTCTATACACGAATCAGAAATTTCACAAAATTTGTCGATAATCAGAGCGAGCATTTTATAGAAATTGTCCAGAAGTGGTCCCTAAATTATGATCGAAAGATCAAGATTTGACGACGACCTAATAGAAATCGATGAGAAATATCACATTTTACCAAGAAATTCATTAGCAATGTTCTGAAATTTGTCCAAGTATAGCAGAAATGATGAAGAAACTCTCTATGCACGAATTAGAAACTACACAAAATTTGTCGATAATTAGAGCGAGAATTTTATAGAAATTGTCCAGAAGTGGTCCCTAAATTATGACCGAATGACCAACATTCGACGACGACCTAATAGAAATCGATGAGAAATATCACATTTTACCAAGAAATTAATTAGGAATGTTCTGAAATTTGTCCAAGTATAGCAGAAATGGTTAAGCTATCTCTCTATGCACGAATCAGAAATTTCACAAAATTTGTCGATAATCAGAGCGAGAATTTTATAGAAATTGTCCAGAAGTGGTCCCTAAATTATGACCGAATGACCAACATTCGACGACGACCTTATAGCATTCGATGAAAAATATCACATTTTAACAAGAAATTCATTAGGAATGTTTTGAAATTTGTCCAAGTATAGCAGAAAGGGTGAAGAAACTCTCTACGCACGAATTAGAAACTACACAAAATTTGTTGATAATTAGAGCGAGAATTTTATAGAAATTGTCCACACGTAGTCCCTAAATTATGAACGAAAAATCAAGATTTGACATCGACCTAATAGAAATCGATGAAAAATATCACATTGTACAAAGAAATTAATTAGGAATGTTCTGAAATTTGTCCAAGTCTAGCAGAAATGGTTAAACAATCTGTCTATGAACGAATCAGAAATTTCACAGAATTTGTCGATAATTAGAGCGAAAATTTGGAGAAATTGTCCACACGTAGTCCCTAAGTTATGACCGAATGACCAAGATTCACGACGACCTAATACAAATCGATGAAAATAACTCTATTTACGCAGAAATGGATTAGAAACGTTCCTAAATTTGTCCAAGTATTGCAGAAATGGTTAAACAATCTATCTATGCACGAATCAGAAATTTCACAAAATTTGTCGATAATCAGAGCGAGCATTTTATAGAAATTGTCCAGAAGTGGTCCCTAAATTATGAACGAAAGATCAAGATTTGACGACGACCTAATAGAAATCGATGAGAAATATCACATTTTACCAAGAAATTCATTAGCAATGTTCTGAAATTTGTCCAAGTATAGCAGAAATGATGAAGAAACTCTCTATGCACGAATTAGAAACTACACAAAATTTGTCGATAATTAGAGCGAGAATTTTATAGAAATTGTCCAGAAGTGGTCCCTAAATTATGACCGAATGACCAACATTCGACGACGACCTAATAGAAATCGATGAGAAATATCACATTTTACCAAGAAATTAATTAGGAATGTTCTGAAATTTGTCCAAGTATAGCAGAAATGGTTAAGCTATCTCTCTATGCACGAATCAGAAATTTCACAAAATTTGTCGATAATCAGAGCGAGAATTTTATAGAAATTGTCCAGAAGTGGTCCCTAAATTATGACCGAATGACCAACATTCGACGACGACCTTATAGCATTCGATGAAAAATATCACATTTTAACAAGAAATTCATTAGGAATGTTTTGAAATTTGTCCAAGTATAGCAGAAAGGGTGAAGAAACTCTCTACGCACGAATTAGAAACTACACAAAATTTGTTGATAATTAGAGCGAGAATTTTATAGAAATTGTCCACACGTAGTCCCTAAATTATGAACGAAAGATCAAGATTTGACATCGACCTAATAGAAATCGATGAAAAATATCACATTGTACAAAGAAATTAATTAGGAATGTTCTGAAATTTGTCCAAGTCTAGCAGAAATGGTTAAACAATCTGTCTATGAACGAATCAGAAATTTCACAGAATTTGTCGATAATTAGAGCGAAAATTTGGAGAAATTGTCCACACGAGTCCCTAAGTTATGACCGAATGACCAAGATTCACGACGACCTAATACAAATCGATGAAAATAACTCTATTTACGCAGAAATGGATTAGAAACGTTCCTAAATTTGTCCAAGTATTGCAGAAATGGTTAAACAATCTATCTATGCACGAATGAAATTTCACAAAATTTGTCGATTCAGAGCGAGCATTTTATAGAAATTGTCCAGAAGTGGTCCCTAAATTATGAACGAAAGATCAAGATTTGACGACGACCTAATAGAAATCGATGAGAAATATCACATTTTACCAAGAAATTCATTAAATGTTCTGAAATTTGTCCTCTACTCTCTATGCACGAATTAGAAACTACACAAAATTTGTCGATAATTAGAGCGAGAATTTTATAGAAACAGAAGTGGTCCCTAAATTTGACCGAATGACCAACATTCGACGACGACCTAATAGAAATCGATGAGCAAGAAATTAATTAGGAATGTTCTGAAATTTTTATAGCAGAAATGGTTGTCTCTATGCACGAATCAGTCCAAAATCGATAATAGAATTTTATGAAACGATTAAGATCAAGATTTGACATCGATGACCTAATGAAATTTGAAGTATAGCAGAAATGTCTAACGAATAAATCACATTGTACAAATTGAAAGTTAAATATCAAGATTTGACCTAATTCGATGAAATTTTGTCCAAGTCAAGTATAGCAGAAATGGTTAAACAATCTGTCTATGAACGAATCAGAAATTTCACAGAATTTGTCGATAATTAGAGCGAAAATTTGGAGAAATTGTCCACACGTAGTCCCTAAGTTATGACCGAATGACCAAGATTCACGACGACCTAATACAAATCGATGAAAATAACTCTATTTACGCAGAAATGGATTAGAAACGTTCCTAAATTTGTCCAAGTATTGCAGAAATGGTTAAACAATCTATCTATGCACGAATCAGAAATTTCACAAAATTTGTCGATAATCAGAGCGAGCATTTTATAGAAATTGTCCAGAAGTGGTCCCTAAATTATGAACGAAAGATCAAGATTTGACGACGACCTAATAGAAATCGATGAGAAATATCACATTTTACCAAGAAATTCATTAGCAATGTTCTGAAATTTGTCCAAGTATAGCAGAAATGATGAAGAAACTCTCTATGCACGAATTAGAAACTACACAAAATTTGTCGATAATTAGAGTGAGAATTTTATAGAAATTGTCCAGAAGTGGTCCCTAAATTATGACCGAATGACCAACATTCGACGACGACCTAATAGAAATCGATGAGAAATATCACATTTTACCAAGAAATTAATTAGGAATGTTCTGAAATTTGTCCAAGTATAGCAGAAATGGTTAAGCTATCTCTCTATGCACGAATCAGAAATTTCACAAAATTTGTCGATAATCAGAGCGAGAATTTTATAGAAATTGTCCAGAAGTGGTCCCTAAATTATGACCCAATCACCAAGATTTGACGACGACCTAATAGAAATCGATGAAAAATATCACATTTTACCAAGAAATTTATTAGGAATGTTCTGAAATTTATTCAAGTATAGCAGAAATGGTTAAACAATCTCTCTATGCACGAATCAGAAATTGGACAAAATTCGTCGATAATGAGAGCGAGAATTTGGAAGAAATTGTCTACACGTAGTCCTTAAATTATAAACGAAGCACCAAGATTTACGACGACCTAATACAAATCGATGAAAATAGGTCTATTTACGCAGAAATCGATTAGAAACGTTCCAAAATTTGACCAAGTATAGCAGAAAGGGTGAAGAAACTCTCTATGAACGAATCAGAAATTTGGCTAAATTTGTCGATAATTAGAGCGAAAATTTGGAGAAATTGTCCACACGTAGTCCCTAAGTTATGACCGAATGACCAAGATTTACGACGACCTAATACAAATCGATGAGAATAGCTCTATTTACGCAGAAATGGATTAGAAACGTTTCAAAAATTGTTCAAGTATAGCAGAAATGGTTAAACAATCTCTCTATGCACGAATCAGACTTTTTACGCAGAAATGGATTAGGAATGTTCCAAAATTTATCCAAGTATAGCAGAAAGGATGAAGAAACTCTCTATGCACGAATTAGAAATTACACAAAATTTGTCAATAATTAGAGCGAGAATTTTATAGAAATTGTCCACACGTAGTCCCTAAATCATGAACGAAAGATCAAGATTCAGATCAAGATTCCTCCCTGACGAAATGTAAAATGTTTATGAATTCTGGGGTTTTCGGCTAGAAATTGAATAGATGAGGCCCTGGAACATACATAATACCTTTTTCTCTCAACCATGATTCCTCCCTGACGAAATGTAAAGTGTTTATGAATTCTGGGTTTTAAGCTAGAAATCGACTAGACGAGGACCTGGAACATACATCATTCCTTTTTCTCTCATCCATGATTCCTCCCTGACGAAATGTAAAATGTTTATCACTTCTGGGGTTTTAGGCTAGATATTGAATAGATGAGGCCCTGGAACATACATCATACCTTTTTCTCTCAACCATGATTCCTCCCTGACGAAATGTAAAGTGTTTATGAATTCTGGGGTTTTATGCTAGAAATTAACTAGATCGGAACCTTGAACATACATCATTCCTTTTGCTCTCGTCCACGTATCATCCCTGATGAAATGTAATGTGTTTATGAATTCTGGGGTTTTAGGCTAGATGTTGAATAGACGGGGACATGGAACATATGGATACCTTTTTCTCTCGAAGATGATTCTTCCCTGACGAAATGTAATGTGTGTATGAACTCTCAGGTTTAAGACCACAAATTGACTAGACCACGACCTAAAACGTTAATCATACATTTTTCTCTCAACCATGATTCCTCCCTGACGAAATGTAAAATGTTTATCACTTCTGGGGTTTTAGGCTAGATATTGAATAGATGAGGCCCTGGAACATACATCATACGTTTTTCTCTCAACCATGATTCCTCCCTGACGAAATGTAAATTGTTTATGAATTCTGGGTTTTAAGCTAGAAATCGACTAGACGAGGACCTGGAACATACATCATTCATTTTTCTCTCATCCATGATTCCTCCCTGACGAAATGTAAAGTGTTTATGAATTCTGGGGTTTTATGCTAGAAATCAACTAGATCGGAACCTTGAACATACATAATTCCTTTTTTTGATTCCTCCCTCGAAATGTAAAGTCATTTTGGGGTTTTCTAGATGTTGAATAGACACGAACATACATCATTACATTCCTCCCTGACGAAATGTAAAGTGCCACTAATTTTATGTTAATCATACCTTTTTCTCTCAACCAATTCTGGGGTTTTAGGGTTTTAGGCTAGAAATCGACTAGACGAGGACCTGGAACATACATCATTCCTTTTTCTCTCATCCATGATTCCTCCCTGACGAAATGTAAAATGTTTATGAATTCTGGGGTTTTCTAGATATTGAATAGATGGGGAACATACATCATTCCTTTTTTTCAACCATATTCCTCTCTAGAAATTGACTAGAAATCAACTAGATCCCGACTGGGGTTTTATGCTAGGAATTAAAACGATCATACATCATTCCTTTTTCTCTCATCCATGATTCCTCCCTGACGAAATGTAGTGTTTAAATGTTTTATACTTTAGACGAGGATGAAACATACATCATTCCTTTTTCTCTCATCCATGATTCCTCCCCGACGAAATGTAAAATGTTTATGAATTCTGGGGTTTTACGCTAGAAATTGACTAGATTGGGACCTGGATCATACATCATTCCTTTTTCTCTCATCCATGATTCCTCCCTGACGAAATGTAAAATGTTTATGAATTCTGAGGTTTTCGGCTAGAAATTGACTAGATGGGGACCTGGAACATACATCATTCCTTTTTCTCTCAAAGATGATTCTTCCCTGACGAAATGTAAAGTGTTATGAATTCTGGGGTTTTAAGCTAGAAATCGACTAGACAAGGACCTGAAATATACATCATTCCTTTTTCTCTCAACCATGATTCCTCCCTGACGAAATGTAAATTGTTTATGAATTCTGGGTTTTAAGCTAGAAATCGACTAGACGAGGACCTGGAACATACATCATTCCTTTTTCTCTCATCCATGATTCCTCCCTGACGAAATGTAAAATGTTTATCAATTCTGGGGTTTTAGGCTAGATATTGAATAGATGAGGCCCTGGAACATACATCATTCCTTTTTCTCTCAACCATGATTCCTCCCTGACGAAATGTAAAGTGTTTATGAATTCTGGGGTTTTAAGCTAGATGTTGAATAGACGGGGACATGGAACATATGGATACCTTTTATTCTCATCCACGTATCATCCCTGATGAAATGTAATGTGTTTATGAATTCTGGGGTTTTAGGCTAGAAATTGACTAGATGGGGACCTGGAACATACATCATTCCTTTTTCTCTCAAAGATGATTCTTCCCTGACGAAATGTAAAGTGTGTATGAATTCTGGGGTTTTAGGCTAGAAATCGACTAGATCCCGACCTAAAACGTTAATCATTCCTTTTTCTCTCATCCATGATTCCTCCCGGACGAAATGTAAAATGTTTATGAATTCTGGGGTTTTAGGCTAGAAATTAACTAGATCGGAACCTTGAACATACATCATTCCTTTTTCTCTCAACCATGATTCCTCCCTGACGAAATGTAAAGTGTTTATGGATTCTGGGGTTTTATGCTAGAAATTAACTAGATCGGAACGTTGAACATACATCATTCCTTTTTCTCTCATCCATGATTCCTCCCTGACGAAATGTAAAATGTTTATGAATTCTGGGGTTTTCGGCTAGAAATTGAATAGATGAGGCCCTGGAACATACATCATTTCCTTTTTTCTCTCAACGATGATTCTTCCCTGACGAAATGTAATTGTTTATGAATTCTGGGGTTTTAAGGCTAGAATCGACCGAGACGAGGACCTGAACATTGACATCATTTCCTTTTTCTTCCTCATCCATATGGATTCCGACCCTGACGAAATGTAAAATGTGTTTATGCACTTCTGGGGTTTTAGGCTAGATAGTGAAATAGGAGGCCCTGGAACATACATCATACCTTTTTCTACTCAACCATGAATTCCTTCCCCTGACGAAATTTAAATTGTTTTATTATGAATTCTGGGTTTTTAGGCTAGAAATTGACTAGATGGGGTACGCTGGAACATATCATTATCCTTTTTCTCTCAAAGATATTCTTCCCTCACGAAATGTAAAGTTTTATGAATTCTGGGGTTTTTAGGCTAGAAATCGAACTAGAATCCCGACCTAAAACGTTAATCAGGTCCTTTTTCTCGCATCCATGATTCCTGCCCGAACGAAATGTAAATGTTTATCAACGTTCTGGGGTTTTATGCTAGAATTGAGGACCTGGAACATACATCATTACCTTTTTCTCTCACCGATGATTCCTCCCTGACGAAATGTAAATGTGTTTATGAATTCTGGGTTTTAGGCTAGAAATTGATAGTAGACGAGGACCATAACACATCATCTCCTTTTTTCTCTCATCCATGATTCCTCCCTGACGAAATGGAAAATGTATTATCGAATTCTGGGGTTTTAGGCTAGAATTGACTAGATGGAGGAACTGGAAATCAGTATGATCTTTTTCTCTCAATACGATGATCCTCTGATCGAAATGTAATGTGTTTATGAATTCTGGGGTTTTAGGCTAGAAATGACTAGATGAGGACCTGGAACATACATCATTCCTTTTTCTCTCAAATAGATTTCCTCCCTGACGAATGTAAATGTTAAATTGGGTTTTATGAATCTTACTGTTGCTCCTCCGTCGTAGTATCTCAATCTTCTGCCGGGGTTCTGTCATATTTTCTTTTGTTCTACCCTCTGTGCTCGTTCCTCTCTTGTCTCTTCTGACTCCTATTATTTCGCCTTTGCTTGTTTTTTCGATGCTCCTCTGCTTTTCCTATCTTTGTTCTCTCTTTTCTGGTTTCTCTTATTCTGCTCTCTCCTGTTCTTCTCTGTGCTGCTCCGCTTGGGTAGGGCAGGAAAAATAGAAGACGGAGGACATGGAAGAGGTAAAAGGAGAGAGGCAGTAGGAGGGTAATAAAGGAAAGGGGGTAAGGGAGGGTGTGGGGGGGGGGGGAGGTAGCGGTTATGGGGTCAATTAGGAGGAGGGGGGACGGGAGGTGTGGAGGTTGGAGTGGGGAGAGTTGGGGGATGGGTGAAAAGTGTAGCCGGGTTGATAAGGGTGGGTGGTATGATAGGGGAAGAGGGGGTGGGGGGTATGTTGGCGATTTGGAGGAGGGTGAGCAAATGTTTATTCAATTTGGGGTTTTTCCTCTCTCCATGATTCTCCTGACGAAATGTAAAGTGTTTATGAATTCTGGGGTTTAAGGCTAGATGAATAGACGGGACCTGGAACATCTGGATACCTTTTATCTATCCACGTATCATCCCTGATGAATGTAATTGTTATCATTCTGGGTTTTAGGCTAGAATGATAGTGGGCCCTGGAACATACTCCTTTTTCCTCTCAAGGAGATTCTGTTTAGGTGACGAATGTAAATTGTTATGAATTCTCTGGGTTTTAAAAGGCTAGAAATCGACTAGACGACCTGACATAATCATCCTTTTTCTCTCATCATGATTCCTCCTGACAAATGTAAAATGTTTAAATTCTGGGGTTTTAGCTGATATTGAATAAGAGGCCGAAATACTCATTCCTTTCTCTCTCATCCATGATTCCTCCCTGACGAAATGTAAATGTTTATCAATTCTGGGGTTTTAGGCTAGAAATTGAATAGATGAGCCCTGGAACTACATCATTCCTTTCTCTCTCATCCATGATTCCTCCCTGACGAAATGTAAAATGTTTATCAATTCTGGGGTTTTAGGCTAGATATTGAATAGATGAGACCCTGGAACATACATCATTCCTTTTCTCTCAAACATTATTCCTCCCTGACGAAATGTAAAGTGTTTATGAATTCTGGGGTTTAAGGCTAGAAATTGACTAGATAAGGACCTAGAACATACATCATTTCTTCCTCTACTATTCATGGTTCCACCGTCACGAAATGTAGACTTTATGATTTCTGGTGTTTTATGCTAGAAATTGACTACACGAGGTCCTGGAACATACATCATTCCCTTTTCTCTCAACCATGATTCCTCCCTGACGAAATGTTAAGTTTTTATGGATTCTTGGGTTTTAGGCTGGAAATCGACTAGACAAGGACCTGAAATATACATCATTCCTTTTTCTCTCATCCACGATTCCTCCCTGACGAAATGTAATGTGTTTCTGAATTCTGGGGTTTTAGGCTACAAATTGACTAGATGAGGACCTGGAACATACATCATTCCATTTTCTCTCAAAGATGATTCTTCCCTGACGAAATGTAATGTGTGTATGAAATCTCAGGTTTGAGGCCACTAATTGACTAGATCACGACCTAAAACGTTAATCATACCTTTTTCTCTCAACCATGATTCCTCCCTGACGAAATGTAAATTGTTTATGAATTCAGGGTTTTAAGCTAGAAATCGACTAGACGAGGACCTGGAACATCCATCATTCCCTTTTCTCTCATCCATGATTCCTCCCGGACGAAATGTAAAATGTTTATCAATTCTGGGGTTTTAGGCTAGATATTGAATAGATGAGGCCCTGGAACATACATCATACCTTTTTCTCTAAAAGATGATTCTTCCCTGACGAAATGTAAAGTGTTATGAATTCTGGGGTTTTAGGCTAGAAATCAACTAGATCCCGACCTAAAACGTTAATCATTCCTTTTTCTCTCAAGCATGATTCCTCCCTTACAAAATGTAAAGTGATTATGAATTCTGGGGTTCTCGGCTAGAAATTGACTAGAGGGGGACCTGGAACATACATTAATCCTTTTTCTCTCAAAGATGATTCTTCCCTCACGAAATGTAAAGTGTTATGAATTCTGGGGTTTTAGGCTAGAAATCGACTAGACAAGGACCTGGAACATACATCATTCCTTTTTCTCTCATCCATGGTTCCTCCCTGACGAAATGTAAAATGTTTATCACTTCTGGGGTTTAAGGCTAGATATTGAATAGATGAGGCCCTGGACCATACATCATACCTTTTTCTCTCAACCATGATTCCTCCCTGACGAAATCTAAAATGTTTATCAATTCTGGGGTATTAGGCTAGATATTGAATAGATGAGGCCCTGGAACATACATCATACCTTTTTCTCTCAAACATGATTCGTCCCTGACGAAATGTAAAGATTTTATGAATTCTGGGGTTTTAGGCTAGATGTTGAATAGACGGGGACATGGAACATATGGATACCTTTTATTCTCATCCACGTATCATCCCTTATGAAATGTAATGTGTTTATGAATTCTGGGTTTTTAGGCTAGAAATCGACTAGACGAGGACCTGGAACATACATCATTCCTTTTTCTCTCATTCATGATTCCTCCCTGCTGAAATGTAAAATGTTTATCAATTCTGGGGTTTTAGGCTAGATATTGAATAGATGAGGGCCCTGGAACATACATCATACCTTTTTCTCTCATCCATGATTGCTCCCTGACGAAATGTAAAATGTTTATCAATTCTGGGGTTTTGGCTAGATATTGAATAGATGAGGCCCTGGAACATACATCATTCCTTTCTCTCTCATCCATGATTCCTCCCTGACGAAATCTAAAATGTTTATCTATTCTGGGGTTTTTGGCTAGATATTGAATAGATGAGACCCTGGAACATACATCATTCCTTTTCTCTCAAACATTATTCCTCCCTGACGAAATGTAAAGTGTTTATGAATTCTGGGGTTTAAGGCTAGAAATTGACTAGATAAGGACCTAGAACATACATCATTTCTTCCTCTACTATTCATGGTTCCACCGTCACGAATGTAGACTTTATGATTTCTGTGTTTTATGCTAGAAATTGACTACACGAGGTCCTGGAACATACATCATTCCCTTTTCTCTCAACCATGATTCCTCCCTGACGAAATGTTAAGTTTTTATGGATTCTTGGGTTTTAGGCTGGAAATCGACTAGACAAGGACCTGAAATATACATCATTCCTTTTCTCTCATCCACGATTCCTCCCTGACGAAATGTAATGTGTTTCTGAATTCTGGGGTTTTAGGCTACAAATTGACTAGATGAGGACCTGGAACATACATCATTCCATTTTCTCTCAAAGATGATTCTTCCCTGACGAAATGTAATGTGTGTATGAAATCTCAGGTTTGAGGCCACTAATTGACTAGATCACGACCTAAAACGTTAATCATACCTTTTTCTCTCAACCATGATTCCTCCCTGACGAAATGTAAATTGTTTATGAATTCAGGGTTTAAGCTAGAAATCGACTAGACGAGGACCTGGAACATCCATCATTCCCTTTTCTCTCATCCATGATTCCTCCCGGACGAAATGTAAAATGTTTATCAATTCTGGGGTTTTAGGCTAGATATTGAATAGATGAGGCCCTGGAACATACATCATACCTTTTTCTCTAAAAGATGATTCTTCCCTGACGAAATGTAAAGTGTTATGAATTCTGGGGTTTTAGGCTAGAAATCAACTAGATCCCGACCTAAAACGTTAATCATTCCTTTTTCTCTCAAGCATGATTCCTCCCTTACAAAATGTAAAGTGATTATGAATTCTGGGGTTCTCGGCTAGAAATTGACTAGAGGGGGACCTGGAACATACATTAATCCTTTTTCTCTCAAAGATGATTCTTCCCTCACGAAATGTAAAGTGTTATGAATTCTGGGGTTTTAGGCTAGAAATCGACTAGACAAGGACCTGGAACATACATCATTCCTTTTTCTCTCATCCATGGTTCCTCCCTGACGAAATGTAAAATGTTTATCACTTCTGGGGTTTAAGGCTAGATATTGAATAGATGAGGCCCTGGACCATACATCATACCTTTTTCTCTCAACCATGATTCCTCCCTGACGAAATCTAAAATGTTTATCAATTCTGGGGTATTAGGCTAGATATTGAATAGATGAGGCCCTGGAACATACATCATACCTTTTTCTCTCAAACATGATTCGTCCCTGACGAAATGTAAAGATTTTATGAATTCTGGGGTTTTAGGCTAGATGTTGAATAGACGGGGACATGGAACATATGGATACCTTTTATTCTCATCCACGTATCATCCCTTATGAAATGTAATGTGTTTATGAATTCTGGGTTTTTAGGCTAGAAATCGACTAGACGAGGACCTGGAACATACATCATTCCTTTTTCTCT
The DNA here is from genome assembly GCA_018906755.1 of Sycophaga agraensis. Lineage (NCBI taxonomy): Eukaryota > Metazoa > Arthropoda > Insecta > Hymenoptera > Pteromalidae > Sycophaga > Sycophaga agraensis. The sequence goes on from JACCIE010000139.1 coordinate 20,206, forward strand.
CATTCATGATTCCTCCCTGCTGAAATGTAAAATGTTTATCAATTCTGGGGTTTTAGGCTAGATATTGAATAGATGAGGCCCTGGAACATACATCATACCTTTTTCTCTCATCCATGATTGCTCCCTGACGAAATGTAAAATGTTTATCTATTCTGGGGTTTTAGGCTAGATATTGAATAGGTGAGGCCCTGGAACATACATCATACCTTTTTCTCTCAACCATGATTCCTCCCTGACGAAATGTAAAATGTTTATCACTTCTGGGGTTTTAGGCTAGATATTGAATAGATGAGGCCCTGGAACATATATCATTCCTTTTTCTCTCATCCATGATTGCTCCCTGACGAAATGTAAAATGTTTATCAATTCTGGGGTTTTAGGCTAGATATTGAATAGGTGAGGACCTGGAACATATGGATACCGTTTATTCTCATCGACGTATCTTCCCTGATAAAATGTAATGTGTTTATGAATTCTGGGGTTTTTCGCTAGATGTTGAATAGATGAGGCCCTGGAACATACATCATTCCTTTTTCTCCCAAACATGATTCCTCCCTTACGAAATGTAAAGTGATTATGAATTCTGGGGTTTTCGGCTAGAAATTGACTAGATGGGGACCTGGAACATACATCGTTCCTTTTTCTCTCAGCCATGGTTCATCTCTGACGAAATGTAAATTGTATATGAATTCTTGGTTTTAGACTAGAAATTGACTAGATGGGAACCTTGAACATACATCGTTCCTTTTTCTCTCAGCCATGGTTCATCTCTGACGAAATGTAAATTGTATATGAATTCTTGGTTTTAGACTAGAAATTCACTAGATCGGAACCTTGAACATACATCATTCCTTTTTCTCTCATCCAAGATTTCTCCCTGACGAAATGTAAAGTGTTTATGAATTCTGGGGTTTTAGGCTAGAAATTGACTAGATGGGAACCTTGAACATACATCGTTCCTTTTTCTCTCAGCCATGGTTCATCTCTGACGAAATGTAAATTGTATATGAATTCTTGGTTTTAGACTAGAAATTCACTAGATCGGAACCTTGAACATACATCATTCCTTTTTCTCTCATCCATGATTCCTCCCTGACGAAATGTAAAATGTTTATCACTTCTGGGGTTTTAGGCTAGATATTGAATACATGAGGCCCTGGAACATACATCATTCCTTTTTCTCCCAAACATGATTCCTCCCTTACGAAATGTAAAGTGATTATGAATTCTGGGGTTTTCGGCTAGAAATTGACTAGATGGGGACCTGGAACATACATCATTCCTTTTTCTCTCAAAGATGATTCTTCCCTGAGGAAATGTAAAATGTTTATGAATTCTGGGTTTTAGGCTAGATATTGAATAGGTGAGGCCCTGGAACATACATCATACCTTTTTCTCTCAACCAAGATTTCTCCCTGACGAAATGTAAAGTGTTTTGAATTCTGGGGTTTTAGGCTAGAAATCAACTAGATCCCGACCTAAAACGTTAATCATTCCTTTTTCTCTCATCCATGATTCCTCTCGGACGAAATGGAAAGTGTTTATGAATTCTGGGGTTTTAGGCTAGATATTGAATAGATGAGGCCCTGGAACATACATCATACCTTTTTCTCTCAACCATGATTCCTCCCTGACGAAATGTAAAATGTTTATCACTTCTGGGGTTTTAGGCTAGATATTGGATAGATGAGGCCCTGGAACATACATCATTCCTTTTTCTCTCATCCATGATTCCTCCCTGCTGAAATGTAAAATGTTTATCAATTCTGGGGTTTTAGGCTAGAAATCGACTAGACGAGGACCTGGAACATACATCATTCCTTTTTCTCTCATCCATGATTCCTCCCGGACGAAATGTAAAATGTTTATCAATTCTGGGGTTTTAGGCTAGATATTGAATAGATGAGGCCCTGGAACATACATCATACCTTTTTCTCTAAAAGATGATTCCTCCCTGACGAAATGTAAAATGTTTATCACTTCTGGGGTTTTAGGCTAGATATTGAATAGATGAGGCCCTGGAACATACATCATACCTTTTTCTCTCATCCATGATTCCTCCCTGACGAAATGTAAAATGTTTATCAATTCTGGGGTTTTAGGCTAGATATTGAATAGATGAGGCCCTGGAACATACATCATTCCTTTTTCTCTCAAAGATGATTCTTCCCTGACGAAATGTAAAGTGTTATGAATTCTGCGGTTTTAGGCTGGAAATCGACTAGACGAGGACCTGAAATATACATCATTACTTTTTCTCTCATCCACGATTCTTCCCTGACGAAATGTAAAGTGTTATGAATTCTGGGGTTTTAGGCTAGAAATCAACTAGATCCCGACCTAAAACGTTAATGATTCCTTTTTCTCTCATCCATGATTCCTCCCGGACGAAATGTAAAATGTTTATCAATTCTGGGGTTTTAGGCTAGAAATCGACTAGATCCCGACCTAAAACGTTAATCATTCCTTTTTCTCTCATGCATGATTCCTCCCGGACGAAATGTAAAATGTTTATGAATTTTGAGGTTTTCGGCTAGAAATTGACTAGATGGGGACCTGGAACATATATCATTCCTTTTTCTCTCATCCACGATTCCTCCCTGACGAAATGTAAAGATTTTATGAATTCTGGGGTTTTAGGCTAGATGTTTAATAGACGGGGACATGGAACATATGGATACCTTTTATTCTCATCCACGTATCATCCCTTATGAAATGTAATGTGTTTATGAATTCTGGGGTTTTAGGCTAGAAATTGACTAGATGAGGACCTGGAACATACATCATTCCGTTTTCTCTCAAAGATGATTCTTCCCTGACGAAACGTAATGTGTGTATGAAATCTCAGGTTTGAGGCCACTAATTGACTAGATCACGACCTAAAACGTTAATCATACCTTTTTCTCTCAACCATGATTCCTCCCTGACGAAATGTAAATTGTTTATGAATTCAGGGTTTTAAGCTAGAAATCGACTAGACGAGGACCTGGAACATACATCATTCCTTTTTCTCTCATCCATGATTCCTCCCGGACGAAATGTAAAATGTTTATCAATTCTGGGGTTTTAGGCTAGATATTGAATAGATGAGGCCCTGGAACATACATCATACCTTTTTCTCTAAAAGATGATTCCTCCCTGACGAAATGTAAAATGTTTATCACTTCTGGGGTTTTAGGCTAGATATTGAATACATGAGGCCCTGGAACATACATCATACCTTTTTCTCTCATCCATGATTCCTCCCTGACGAAATGTAAAATGTTTATCAATTCTGGGGTTTTAGGCTAGATATTGAATAGATGAGGCCCTGGAACATACATCATTCCTTTTTCTCTCAAAGATGATTCTTCCCTGACGAAATGTAAAGTGTTATGAATTCTGGGGTTTTAGGCTAGAAATCAACTAGATCCCGACCTAAAACGTTAATCATTCCTTTTTCTCTCATCCATGATTCCTCCCTGACGAAATGTAAAATGTTTATGAATTCTGGGTTTTAAGCTAGAAATCGACTAGATGAGGACCTGGAACATACATCGTTCAATTTTCTCTCATCCATGATTGCTCCCTGACGAAAAGTAAAATGTTTATCTATTCTTGGGTTTTAGGCTAGATATTGAATAGATGAGGCCCTGCAACATACATCATTCCTTTTTCTCTCATCCATGATTGCTCCCTGACGAAATGTAAAATGTTTATCACTTCTGGGGTTTTAGGCTAGATATTGAATAGATGAAGCCCTGGAACATACATCATTCCTTTTTCTCTCATCCATGATTGCTCCCTGACGAAATGTAAAATGTTTATCAATTATGGGGTTTTAGGCTAGAAATTGAATAGACGGGGACATGCAACATATGGATACCTTTTATTCTGATCCACGTATCATCCCTGATGAAATGTGATGTGTTTATGAATTCTGGGGTTTTAGGCTAGAAATTGACTAGATGGGGACCTGGAACATACATCATTCTTTTTATCTCAACCATCATTCCTCCCTGACGAAATGTAAAGCTTTTATGATTTCTGGAGTTTTGGGCTAGAAAATAAATAGATGAGGCCCTGGAACATACATCATTCCTTTTTCCCTCAAACATCATTCCTCCCTGACGAAATGTAAAATGTTTATCAATTCTGGGGTTTTAGGCTAGAAATTGAATTGATGAGGCCCTGGAACATGCATCATTCCTTTTTCTCTCATCCATGATTCCTCCCTGACGAAATGTAAAATGTTTATCAATTCTGGGGTTTTGGCTAGATATTGAATAGATGAGACCCTGGAACATACATCATTCCTTTTCTCTCAAACATTATTCCTCCCTGACGAAATGTAAAGTGTTTATGAATTCTGGGGTTTAAGGCTAGAAATTGACTAGATAAGGACCTAGAACATACATCATTTCTTCCTCTACTATTCATGGTTCCACCGTCACGAAATGTAGACTTTATGATTTCTGGTGTTTTATGCTAGAAATTGACTACACGAGGTCCTGGAACATACATCATTCCCTTTTCTCTCAACCATGATTCCTCCCTGACGAAATGTTAAGTTTTTATGGATTCTTGGGTTTTAGGCTGGAAATCGACTAGACAAGGACCTGAAATATACATCATTCCTTTTTCTCTCATCCACGATTCCTCCCTGACGAAATGTAATGTGTTTCTGAATTCTGGGGTTTTAGGCTACAAATTGACTAGATGAGGACCTGGAACATACATCATTCCATTTTCTCTCAAAGATGATTCTTCCCTGACGAAATGTAATGTGTGTATGAAATCTCAGGTTTGAGGCCACTAATTGACTAGATCACGACCTAAAACGTTAATCATACCTTTTTCTCTCAACCATGATTCCTCCCTGACGAAATGTAAATTGTTTATGAATTCAGGGTTTTAAGCTAGAAATCGACTAGACGAGGACCTGGAACATCCATCATTCCCTTTTCTCTCATCCATGATTCCTCCCGGACGAAATGTAAAATGTTTATCAATTCTGGGGTTTTAGGCTAGATATTGAATAGATGAGGCCCTGGAACATACATCATACCTTTTTCTCTAAAAGATGATTCTTCCCTGACGAAATGTAAAGTGTTATGAATTCTGGGGTTTTAGGCTAGAAATCAACTAGATCCCGACCTAAAACGTTAATCATTCCTTTTTCTCTCAAGCATGATTCCTCCCTTACAAAATGTAAAGTGATTATGAATTCTGGGGTTCTCGGCTAGAAATTGACTAGAGGGGGACCTGGAACATACATTAATCCTTTTTCTCTCAAAGATGATTCTTCCCTCACGAAATGTAAAGTGTTATGAATTCTGGGGTTTTAGGCTAGAAATCGACTAGACAAGGACCTGGAACATACATCATTCCTTTTTCTCTCATCCATGGTTCCTCCCTGACGAAATGTAAAATGTTTATCACTTCTGGGGTTTAAGGCTAGATATTGAATAGATGAGGCCCTGGACCATACATCATACCTTTTTCTCTCAACCATGATTCCTCCCTGACGAAATCTAAAATGTTTATCAATTCTGGGGTATTAGGCTAGATATTGAATAGATGAGGCCCTGGAACATACATCATACCTTTTTCTCTCAAACATGATTCGTCCCTGACGAAATGTAAAGATTTTATGAATTCTGGGGTTTTAGGCTAGATGTTGAATAGACGGGGACATGGAACATATGGATACCTTTTATTCTCATCCACGTATCATCCCTTATGAAATGTAATGTGTTTATGAATTCTGGGTTTTTAGGCTAGAAATCGACTAGACGAGGACCTGGAACATACATCATTCCTTTTTCTCTCATTCATGATTCCTCCCTGCTGAAATGTAAAATGTTTATCAATTCTGGGGTTTTAGGCTAGATATTGAATAGATGAGGCCCTGGAACATACATCATACCTTTTTCTCTCATCCATGATTGCTCCCTGACGAAATGTAAAATGTTTATCAATTCTGGGGTTTTGGCTAGATATTGAATAGATGAGGCCCTGGAACATACATCATTCCTTTCTCTCTCATCCATGATTCCTCCCTGACGAAATCTAAAATGTTTATCTATTCTGGGGTTTTGGCTAGATATTGAATAGATGAGACCCTGGAACATACATCATTCCTTTTCTCTCAAACATTATTCCTCCCTGACGAAATGTAAAGTGTTTATGAATTCTGGGGTTTAAGGCTAGAAATTGACTAGATAAGGACCTAGAACATACATCATTTCTTCCTCTACTATTCATGGTTCCACCGTCACGAAATGTAGACTTTATGATTTCTGGTGTTTTATGCTAGAAATTGACTACACGAGGTCCTGGAACATACATCATTCCCTTTTCTCTCAACCATGATTCCTCCCTGACGAAATGTTAAGTTTTTATGGATTCTTGGGTTTTAGGCTGGAAATCGACTAGACAAGGACCTGAAATATACATCATTCCTTTTTCTCTCATCCACGATTCCTCCCTGACGAAATGTAATGTGTTTCTGAATTCTGGGGTTTTAGGCTACAAATTGACTAGATGAGGACCTGGAACATACATCATTCCATTTTCTCTCAAAGATGATTCTTCCCTGACGAAATGTAATGTGTGTATGAAATCTCAGGTTTGAGGCCACTAATTGACTAGATGGGAACCTTGAACATACATCGTTCCTTTTTCTCTCAGCCATGGTTCATCTCTGACGAAATGTAAATTGTATATGAATTCTTGGTTTTAGACTAGAAATTCACTAGATCGGAACCTTGAACATACATCATTCCTTTTTCTCTCATCCATGATTCCTCCATGACGAAATGTAAAATGTTTATGAATTCTGGGTTTTAGGCTAGATATTGAATAGGTGAGGCCCTGGAACATACATCATACCTTTTTCTCTCAACCAAGATTTCTCCCTGACGAAATGTAAAATGTTTATCACTTCTGGGGTTTTAGGCTAGATATTGAATAGATGAGGCCCTGGAACATACATCATTCCTTTTTCTCTCATCCATGATTGCTCCCTGACAAAATGTAAAATGTTTATCACTTCTGGGGTTTTAGGCTAGATATTGAATACATGAGGCCCTGGAACATACATCATTCCTTTTTCTCTTAAACATAATTCCTCCCTTACGAAATGTAAAGTGATTATGAATTCTGGGGTTTTCGGCTAGAAATTGACTAGATGGGACCTGGAACAGACATCATTCCTTTATCTCTCATCCACGATTCCTCCCTGACGAAATGTAAAATGTTTATCATTCTGGGGTTTAAGGCTAGATATTGAATAGATGAGGCCCTGGACATACATCATACCTTTTTCTCTCATCCATGATTCCTCCCTGACGAAATCTAAAATGTTTATGAATTCTGGGGTATTAGGCTAGATATTGAATAGATGAGGCCCTGGAACATACATCATACCTTTTTCTCTCAACCAATGATTTCTCCCTGACGAAATGTAAAGATGTTTATGAATTCTGGGGTTTTAGGCTAGATATTGAATAGGTGAGGCCCTGGAACATACATCATTCCTTTTTCTCTCATCCATGATTTGCTCCCTGACGAAATGTAAAGTGTTATGAATTCTGGGGTTTTAGGCTAGAAATTGACTAGATGGGAACCTTGAACATACATCGTTCCTTTTTCTCTCAGCCATGGTTCATCTCTGACGAAATGTAAAGTGTTATGAATTCTGGGGTTTTAGGCTAGAAATTGACTAGATCGGAACCTTGAACATACAGCATTCCTTTTTCTCTCATCCATGATTCCTCCCTGACGAAATGTAAAATGTTTATCTATTCTGGGGGTTTAGGCTAGATATTGAATAGATGAGGCCCTGGAACATACATCATTACTTTTTCTCTCGTCCACGATTCGTCCCTGACGAAATGTAAAGTGTTATGAATTCTGGGGTTTTAGGCTAGAAATTGACTAGATGGGAACCTTGAACATACATCGTTCCTTTTTCTCTCAAATATGATTCGTCCCTGACGAAATGTAAAGTGTTTATGAATTCTGCGGTTTAAGTCTAGATATTCACTAGACCATGTCCTGGAACATACATCATTGTTTTTTCTCTCAATCATGATTCCTCCCTGACGAAATGTAAAATGTTTATGAATTCTGGGGTTTTAGGCTAAAAAATTGACTAGATGGGGACCTGGAACATACTTCATTCCTTTTTCTCTCAAACATGATTCCTCCCTGACGAAATGTAAAATATTTATACATTCTGGGGCTTTAGGCTAGAAATTGAATTGATGAGGCCCTGGAACATGCATCATTCCTTTTTCTCTCATCCATGATTCCTCCCTGACGAAATGTAAAATGTATATCAATTCTGGGGTTTTAGGCTAGATATTGAATAGATGAGGCCCTGGAACATACATCATACCTTTTTCTCTCAACCATGATTCCTCCCTGACGAAATGTAAAGTGTTTATGAATTCTCGGGTTTTATGCTAGAAATTAACTAGATCGGAACCTTGAACATACATCATTCCTTTTTCTCTCATCCACGATTCCTCCCTGACGAAATGTAAAGCGTTTATGAATTCTGGGGTTTTAGGCTAAAAATTGGCTAGACGAGGACCTGGAACATTCATTATTCATTTTTCTCTCGAGCATCATTCCTCCCTGACGAAATGTAAACCGTTTATGAATTCTGAGGTTTTAGGCTAGAAATTCACTAGACGAGGACCTGGAATATTCACCATTTGATTTTCTCTCATCCATGATTCCTCCCTGACGAAATGTAAAGTCTTTATGAATTCTGAGGTTTTAGGCTAGAAAATGACTAGATGAGAAGCTGGAACATACATCATCCCTTTTTCTCTCAAAAATGTTTCCTCCCTGACGAATTGTAAAGTGTTTATGATTACTGGGGTTTTATGCTAGAAATTGACTAGAGTACGACCTGAAACGTTAATCATAACTTTTTCTCTTAGCCATGGTTAAACCCTAACCAAATGTAAAGTGTTTATGAATTCTGAGGTTTTAGGCTAGAAATTGACAAGATGGGGAACTGGAACATACATCATTCCTTTTTCTCCCAAACATGATTCCTCAAGAACGAAATCTAACGTGTTCATGAATTCTGGGGTTTTAGGCTAGAAATTGACTAGACGAGGACCTGGAACATTTATCATTCATTTTTCTCTCGAGCATCATTCCTCCCTGACGAAATGTAAACTGTTTATGAATTCTGAGGTTTTAGGCTAGAAATTGACTAGACGAGAACCTGAAACATATAGATACCATTTATTCTCATCCACGTATCCTCCCTTATAAAATGTAATGTTTTTATAAATTCTGGGATTTTAGGCTAGAAATTGACTATATTCGGACCTGGATCGTTATTCATTGATTTTGCTGTCATCCATGGAACCTCCTGACGAAATATAGACTTTATGAATTCTGGAGTTTTAGTCTAGAAATGGACATGATGAGGATGTGGAACAGAAAGCTTTTCTTCTTTTCTCATTAACGGTTCCCCGTGACGAAATAGACTTTATGAATTCTGAGGTTTTAAGCTAGAAATTGACTAGATGCGGACCTGCGAGTTACATCATTCCTTTCTATCTCAACAATGATTCCTCTCTGACGAAATATGGACTTTATAAATTCTGGGGCTTTAGGCTAGAAATTGACTAGATCAGGACCTGGAAGGTTAATCATTTCTTCTCTTTTCATTCATGTATCCTTCCTGACCAAATATGGATTTTATGAATTCGGGGGTTTTAGGCTTAAAATTTACTAGATCAGAACCTGGAACGTTAATCATTGATTTTGCTCTCATCCATGGTACCTCCCTGACGAAATATAGACTTTATGAATTCTGGGGCTTTAGTCTAGAAATTGACAAGATCATGACATGGAACATAAATCATTACTTTTTCTGTCATCCATGATTCCTCCCTGACCAAATATAGACTTTATGAATTCTGGGATTTTAGGCTAGAAATTAACTAGATCAGGACCTACAACGCAAAGATAAGAGAGAATAATATAATATAATGTAATACTTCATTTAAAATAATGTAAAAGAGATCAAAATTAGCTAAGTAATTATGCAGGTTATTTTAAAAACAAATGATTTAATTATTCTCGCATATTAAAAATATATTCGAAGATCAATAGTATTATAGTATTATTTAAAATTCGTGCGGTTAATATGAATAGCCAATAGCGTTGCAGTAAAATAGTGACGCTAGCGGCACCTACAAGCGACACAGCTACTATTTATTTGCTACTCATTTAACGTTGTGTCGACGCACCCTGGCGCAATCCAATCGTCTGGTCTTGACAATAACTAACGAATTCCACCGACATAAAACCAGGGAGGTCGACGAGTGGCTGAAATCTACGGGTTTGACGAATTCGAGAGGGCACCACGTTCGCCTCAATTAGAAAGAGATAGTAAGATAGAAAGGACGGAGAGGGAGAACTAAACCGACGCTGCAGCGCCTTATTTGAACTATTTCTACTCCAACCTTAATACTGCCCCAATTTGTACAACTATTTTCTGGAATCAATATTGCAAATGTAGAAAGAATTTGTCAAAATTCGAGGAATTTAGTAAGGTTTTAATCACTTTTAGAAGTTTATTCACGTTAGCTACAATAGAAAATATAAAAAATCGCTGCACAAAAAAAAAAATAGATAAATTTTATAATACCCATAATTGTTTGCAAATTTAATTTAGTAACTTTTATTTTCTTGCAGGTAGATTGCATGCATATATTTCGTTGTATACTTTAATATTGGCATACATATAATATTTGCATGCTATAATTTTTATTCTATTTCTTTCATATTATCCTGTATTCTTGTATGTTATATTGTATACACACAATATTTTTAATGCGGCTGTGATTTCACGTTGGTCGTAAGCCCAAAAAACGCAGAGAGAAAGTATTCTTAATCATTTAATATTATTTTATTTATATTAAATATCAAATTCTTATATTGCTGAATTCTTTCAGATTCTGTGTTTTATTATAGGTGTACAATTATATGTATACAATTTTAATCTAATGTATTTTATACAATTATTTGTATCTTTATATTCTAACGAAACTTTAATTTGTATTTAGTAATTATATATTTATATTATAACATTTTTGTATAAAATATATTATATAGATTTATATATTATACTACGTAAAATTTACTTATTTTATTAGAAAAATTAAATAAAATGATTGTTTTTACATAATAGAAATATATTAATTATTATTTGTAAAATTTAATACACGTCCGCTATATCTAAATGTAGTTGATACCAGCGCTTCTCTTTACGCTGTTATACACACTTGCTATATCTATATGTAGTCGACGCTGGCGCCCCCTGAAGTATTCCTCGCCGTCAAAAATTAGCCACTGAGTAAACATTGAGTTGACCCCCCCTGCATAAATCTATCTTAGAGTTGCAGGCCCGTGGTTCATCGTGCAGATTAAGCACGTGCTACTATAGCAAAAGTTTCAAATTTTTAAACTTGGATTAGCTTAGAATAAGCTGAATGTTTACATCGTTGTATGTATATCTAAGACATTTACAAATATGTCAATTTTTCGAAAAACAAATACTAAAACGTTTGTAAAGCATTCTTCAGAATTAACATCAGATAGTGATTATTGGAAAAATTATAACGTAAAAGATAGATCCTAATTGATATCGCTTTATGTAAAGTAACTCAATAAATAAAATATATTATTTTGTTCACAGACTTCTGTTCTTGTTAAAGAATTTGGGCCTATTGATTATGTAGATTTTTCACCTGTGGAACCATGTCAGTTTGCAGTTACTTGTTCTTGTCGAGTTCAAATATATAATTCTATTACAAAATTAGTAACAAAAAATCTAAATAAGTTTAAAAAAATTGCTTATGGAGGAAGCTATCGTAATGATGGTAGATTACTTTGTGCTGGTGGAGATGATACAAACTTTAAATTGTTTGATATTAACACAAAAAATACTCTAAGAATATTTATGGGTCACACTGCAGCTGTACATAGGACATTTTTTTCATTAGATGGAATGCAAATCATATCGTTTTCTGATGATGAGACTACAGCAGTTTGGGATATTACCACTGAAAAGAAATTAATTAGCTTTCAGGAACATACTGACTATGTTAGAGCAGGTAGTATTAGTCCAATATCTTCTGATATTTATATCTCAGGAGGATATGATAAAATAGTTAATATGTATGACATAAGGACAGAGAAGAAAGTGCTAAGTGTTAATCATGATGCCCCTGTGGAAAGTATTTTGTTTCTCCCAAGCGGAGGAATATTTTTATCTGCAGGTAAAATTTCAAAATTATAATACACAAGTCTAATTTTAATTTAAGAATTTGATTTAATTAATGTTTGACATTAGGCAATCTCAAGTCAAATTATAATTTTAAAGAAGCATTTATACTTCAAGATATAAGAAAATCATTATTTATATCGATGATATATACAAGTTTTTATTTATAAGTTTCTTTATTTTGATTTTCTTTATTTTTAGTTTTGTGTACATGATAATTATTTTAAAAACTCAAGATGAATTATATTAACCACATGAATATAATTAATAACAAAAAGTAGTTTTAGAAAAAATGTATTTAAACTATTGATTTGTAGTTTTTGTAGACAATATAAATACAAAAAAACTTGAAAACCAGTAATTAGTAAAGTGGAAATTATATGATTATTGATAAATTACATGAAAATTTTTGTTTTCATAAGTTTTTGTAATTGTTTTGTATTAGAAAGCTTTCATGTTTAATAAATAAGCGAGTCTATGAGTGATTTAGCTATTTTTTATTTGGAAGTGTTAGTTACAAGTTACGACCAACCAGCTCTCAAAAGCTGAGATCATTTGCAGGTCAGTAGGAGGGTATAAGCGTCTTTGCTATTTATCTCATTTTGATATCGTTTACTGTTTGATTATTTTTTGGTAGTTATTGAATATTCGTGCAATTCCAGCTTCGTTATGACTACCGCATTCTGTAAGTGTCAATATAAATATCACTATCATGTTTCAACGTTTCTTGGCGAATTTTACAATTTTTTACGTTCAGTTCGGCAGTACCGGATAGGGTAAGCAAGGACCGAGAGATGCAGTATTATTTAGATTAGTATTGTCCCACTCTAGGACTTTATAGGAGCAAAGAGTTAATGTGCACATGAATAATAAGATTTACTTTTAATATTGATGTTTTCTTTAATGTTTATTTAGTGAAATATTGTTGTTACAAAATGTATATAAAATAATAATGGCTTAATACCCTCTCGATAATATTATTTTCATTTACTTCGGTTGATTCCCGATACAACGTATGCACATCATATGGAATCCTGTGTATAAAAATGGTCGTATCAATACTTTGCGCTCGGACGATGACGCATTATCCCAGTTGCGGGAGAGAGAGAGAGAGAGAGAGAGAGAGAGATGACAAGTTGCTCTCTCCCAGACAGGTAAGCCCAGATCCACATCAGTACCCCTCGCGAGAGGCCCATACGCTTTATACCGTTTAATAGACGAGTGGGACATATAGTATCAACGACTTGTTCAAGTCAAACAGTAACAATAACGTCACCCGTCTTTTATCCATAGCAGTACATACGTCTTCAATCAACTTTAATAGAGTAGTCTCAGTCGAACTATGCCGTCGATACCCAGTTTGGAGTGGGTCCAGGATTTTATGAGACATCGAATACTCCATAAACTGGTCATAAACAATTCTCTCAAGCACTTTTGAAAGAAAGCAAAGTAGTGAAATCGGCCGAAAATCATATGGTTCAGAAGGTGTTTTTGATTCGGCCAATAGCACTATCAAGCGAGCCATTGTACAGGCACACTAAAAACGGACCTATAACCGGAAGAGCCTTAATAACTACACTATACGGAATGCCATGCTCACCAACTATCTGCGATGTGGACCTAGGCATTGACAGTTAGATACCATGAGCAGCAGAGTTGAGTACGGCATGTGTCCGATTGTCATCGATGGTATTTCACACAACACCCGCGCAAAGTGAGTGTTAAGCTCATCCGGCATGAGCCCATGCAACTATCCGCTTGCTTGTGGCAGCGATCCTTGTTTGCTAACTCACACCAGATTGTACTGGAATTTTAATACTCAAACAGGCGATTATAAACATATTTGGTCTTTACTTGATATACCCTCTCTTGAACGTGCTTACGGAGATGAAGAAAGTCCTCAAGGAATTGTCTTTGTTCTGTTCGTCTTTAACGTCTGCTCAGTACCCTACTCTTGTGCTGCATGTCGCGAAGCTCAAACCGAATCCAAGACAGACGATCCTTATCTAATTTCGTAATTTTCTCGGGGGCTAATTCATCTATTGTCACCATTAAATTGAAGTTGAGCCTCGTGACTACAGACTCAACGTCAAAATCTTTCGGTAGTAACAGCCTCTAATGATAGCCAGCCGACATAAGCAGAAGCCCACCACTAACCCTTGCATCTCAAAGAGCAAGAAATAGGTTTATGTACAGGTACCTCTACTGTAAAATCAATTGCGTTTGCTTTGCGCTTGCTATGAAATGGACTTCGTGTTTTCGCAGCAGAGATCACCATATCGTTACAGTAACAGTTCTGCTGCAAGCCTACGAAGAAACGCAGCATCATAATTAGCAGTGCAGAGATCAGCCTTCAGATCACTGAGCATCATTTTGATTATTATACGAAATTTATCATTATTCATTCGCATTATCACGCGAAACCGGCGACTGACTATCACAAGCAATTGTAGAATCAGGGAACTGTCTTAATGCAAAACGATGTTTGAGGTATCGACAGAGAAGCTGTACAGAGTCAATAATGGAGGACCAGGGTATATCAGCTGAGAGCCTGCAGGCCAGTCGAAGGACAAATGATGATCCAACTGGGCCACGTGTGAGCAGTTCTGAAAAGGCGAGGTTTGCACGACACTGCACAGTTGTTTTATTTAAAAAAAACCGAAAATTATTATCGCTTCCCATAAACATAAAAAGATTGAACATTTTTTTTATGTATTGTATGTTGTGTCTTGAGAGTTGTCAAAAAAAAATGTACGCTTTCGAGCCCAAAATCATTAGTTTCTTATAAGTTGCATGTAAATGTAATTGCTCGTCGGTTGAAAGAAGCGACGTTTGCAGTTACCCGCTTAGGTTTGTGGGAGTAAGCAAGGTCGCAGGTAGCCTTCTACTCACTTTTGTCGGTGGCTCTGGTCGTCAACTTCTGTCCGGTGGTGGTCACACTGGAAGCTCCTCTTCCTCGCCTTTACGCGTTTAAAAGTTTCGATTATAGACGTGCCTTCTCGACTCTTTGCCACAAGTCTCGTGCGTCTTTACGTCTCAACCGCCCAACAAGGTCTTGTAACATTACGTCTACACGCTCGTACGGCCAGAATCAATCGCAATACATGTCGCGGTGCGCTGAGGCACAGTGGCGTGTGCCTTTTTGTGGCGTTGGTGTGCCCTTCTAATACCGTTCAGCCCCGCATTGTCCACTTCCTTCGGCTTTTTGCGACGGCTCTTTCACGGCTTTTTACCTGTATTAATTAGATCTTTCGTCCAACTTATTCAAGTTTTGCTATATTTTATCCATTACATATTTTGTTTTTTGAATGTGTATTGACCGATAGATATTTTATTTCGTTTATGGATTTACACTAATTCCTTGACTTTGTACTATGTGATCATATGTAATATTTTATAAATGATAAAATATCTTTCGAATTACGCGCGTGCTCTCTAAATGCAATCAAGTCAACTTAAAGATGTGGTGGCTACTTCTACCTTCCTGAGATGGTTCCAAACCGAACTGGCTCGCACTGCTAAATATGATGGTAGAAATGTGTTAACTCTTTTTCCTTGAAGAGTTGGAGATCCTTGGACCCTTGAATCCGATTCACTACCCTGATGAACTCATTGATTAGCACAAAACTTTACAAGAAATAATTTGAGAACGCAATGTATTCATCAAATATGCATTCTCGCTTATTTTAAATATCATTCTCAGAGTCGAGCGATGTCCTGAGAGACACTGACTTTTTCAAAATTACAGAATTTCCGAAGAACTAATACCTATCGATTACCTTTTCTTAGGCGCCATGGGCCAATCGTGAAATAGATAAGCATCGCGCAAACATAAGTGTTTATATTTAGCAGTGTTGTATTCATCATTCATACCTGACGCAAGATATTTTAAGAGATCGAAATTCTGCAGCGTGCGGAATGTCATATTTATAAATTATTAACGATTTTCAATTAATAGAAATACGAATAGTCTTTCTAGATTCATGATTGATTTATTTAACAACCTATTCTTTCGTGTCTATGTGTTTTTATTCTAACAATGTATATAGTTTCCAATAAGAAATAGTTTTGAGTAATATTTAGATTTCACAAGCATTTTAAATTAATAAATACTTTGAATGTTACAATCACTGTTGAACACGAGCTTTTAAAAAAGTTTTTATTAGACATGTACATCATATAATATAAATAATATCTGTATAATTACAAATAAAAATCATTTAAATTTTTTTTAATATTTTGCAGGTGGAACAGAAGTGAAAATATGGGATTGTTTAGCCAATGGTAAATTATTAGCAAAAATTTCCCAACACCATAAGACAATAACATGTTTGCGAATGGCATATAATGGTCAAAATATAATATCTGGATCTTTAGACCGACATGTTAAAATTTATGATTCTGGGACGTACAAGACAGTGCATACGTTAGACTATCCCAATTCTGTTCTTAGTGTTGCCATTAGTGTAATAATCTATTTTTATTGCTTACTATGATAATTAAAATAGTGAATGAACATATCGTGAAAATACGTATTTATCAAATTCTGTATGTATCAAAACATAAAGTAAATTTTATAATTGCTGCTTGTGATTAGTTTCAGTTATAGAAACGCAGATGCTTTATAAGAAAGTCGCATTATAGTCAATTAACTTTTTTCGAAATAAAATGCAATATCAAATTTTGTATTTCAAAAAGAGTTATTTTTCAAAAAATATATATTTTTAGTAAATTCATTTTTAATTAAAACTTATATACAGTTCCTATCTGTTATATCAAAATTGTAATCTTTAACTGTCGACACTCTCTTATCAAGCACATGGCTTATAGATACATGAGTGTGTAAATATGAGATATATTTATATTTTTTTCGATTCTTACAATGAGTAGATTGTCGTAGTCAACGTGCAACTAAATTCCGGTTTTATAGTCTCGATCACGTATTGTCTGGAGCCAAATTCAATCCGTGAATAGCGACTGCGGTGAACAGTGCCGGCTGAGGCAGAGAGCAATTAGGTGTTTTAATTATAGCTTAACAAATTAAATTTATCATGTCTTATTGGTAAAATAGTAAATAAACAAATATCGAACTATACTAGCATCGTGAGCAAGCTGGCTCGCTTCAGCGTGGATGGACTGCTAGCTCTTGAAGCTTAGTTAAGATCAAGTAGTAGATGGATGGGCAAAGTCAGCACGCAGGAATAAACGTTTTGAGCAGATGAGTCTTACCCACCGGTAGATTGAAACTTTCGTTAACGCCTTCGTGCCAGTGTCTCTTGATGGTTATCACAAAAATAAAAATACACTTTAAAATATTGGTAGACGCACTAATGAAATTATAATAAATTTAATTATATTCTGAATATATTTATTATGAAAAACGTTCTATTACAATTAATTTACATAATAAATAATAAAATAATATATACATATTATATAAATATATAAAATATAAATTTATTATTTATTTATATATTCATTTCATTTTAATTAATGTACATATAGATTAAATAATAGATTTTTCTTACAAGTAATATTATCTGTAGCAGTTTCTGACACAACATCAGTGAAGGATTTAATACTGAGCGAGATATCAATATCTGTTTAGCAAATGCTTGTAAGAGACTCCATGCGATTAAAATTTAAGTTAATTTTAAATCAAAACTTTATTGAAGACACAATGAACCTGTAATTCTACACGAGTTGCTTATATTTGTCATTACATCTATTAAAACTAAATAAAAATTACTACTTTATTTATTCTATTTTTTATTAAGCTCAACGTTTTATCTGCTTTTAATTTCGTATTATTAACAGCTTCAGGATCTTAATTAAAACATTGAATATTATTAATTTTTCAACAAACCTAATTATTTTTTGCAATAAAAAATTAATTTTCAACTCAATATTTTAAATCCTATCTTGCAACCCTTTAATTAATAAAGTGCAAGGTAAAGTTTAGCTACGCTTACATTATTTTTATGAAGATCTGTTAAAAAATAAAAAATTATATGACTTTTTCTTTTAAATTAAACTTCTTTATTCTAAAATTAAAAACTGCGGTCTGTTTTTTGATCCAGATGCTGTTGCAACCAGTTTTTTCTTACACTTATCACACTTACTCTTTTCTTAGATTAAGTATGACTTTGTGCGGTGTTATCATTCTGGCGCAAATCTGTAGAAATTAAATAAATTAATTGCAATAGAACTTCTTTCGCAATAAATATATTCATATATGTATTGTAACGGGTAGATTGAGAGAGAGAGAGAGAGAGAGAGAGAGATACCTTCGACCCGGCCTGGTACAGTGTGAGTGACACGGTTTTTCACCTCCGTACCATTATCGGAATGAAACACCACCGGCGCGCCGTATCGCAGCAGTACAAGCTTTATCAGCTTGTCCAAGACTGTTCTCGCGTCAGCCGCTCTGATCGTACTCGTATCCTCGTATGCTGCGAGGTTGGGGGTCCATTATGTCCCCGCGAACACCTGGGCTAGCCTCGTACTTACTAGGTGTACCATAAACCCTGCAGATGCTCGCAGCTCTACCTTAGTCTGTTGCACTTCTGGCACGCGGTAGCGGCGTGGGTGCGATAAACAGCTTAATGCTTTCAAAAGCTGAATTCTGCTTTTTGCCCCATTCGTACTTAACTTCTGCATTAGTTAGGCGAGTTAGAGGCGTAACAATCGTGACGAAATTGTGCAAATATTTCCTGTATCACGACGCCATACCTAAGAAGAGCCGCAACTGCCGTAAGTTTTTAGAGGATGGGTAAAACACGCTTTTGTCGCGATTGATGGTCAGACGTGCTGACTTTACTCGCTGGAGCAACAACTTGAGGTTCTCGAGGTGTTCCGCGAATGTCTCGGTGATGATGATGATATATCGTCAAGATAAGCATAAGCCCACGGTTCCAATTCTATGCCTATTATTGTATCTGAGACGCGTGAAGGTGGCGCCTGCTTGGCTCAACACGTAAGGCAAACCGCGGAATGGGTATAAACTTTTTCCAGGAACGATAAAGGCTGTTATCGGCCTGGATCGCTCTTCTAACAGGAGTTGGTGGTACGCACTGCTCAGGTCTAAGATTGAAATTTACCTGCCCTTTTGTAGTTTGCATAAAATTGCGACCATGTAGTGTAGATACTGTATTAACCCTACGAAAATCTACGCAGAATCGATATTTCCCGTTAGCCTTTTTTACTATTATTACAGGGCTGGACCAGGTGCTCGAGAAGGACTCAATCACATCATTATCGAGCATCTCTTGCACTTGAACATGCATTTCCTCGATTTTCTTGCTGACTGGGCACTACCTTTGCTTGGTACTGTGCCTGCGCCTTTCCCAGATATATTCGGATCTTGTTTCTCTAGTTTTCTTCAAGATCTTGCCATTCACCTCAGGGCACTCGTTATAACTCTTTCCCTAGTCCTGATTGAATTAGGTTCAAATTTTTTTAATAATCTTGGATTTTATACAAGAAATTTTGTATGATTATACAAGTTAATTTGTAAGATTGTCACGAAATTAGCTAGCAAAAATATTTATTCTTTCTCGTATATTTCTTAGAATCAAAGATAATTCAAGAAGTGAATTGATATGTTATCTTTAGTATTACTTGTCACGTGTCAGTTACCGAATGGCTAATCCCGAGTCCCAGTCACTACAGGACTTCAGAACTTTCCATCCTTATCTGCTCGCGAATCGTTGCACGGAAAATCCGTGGATACGGTGGAGCAAGTCTGGGGATTGCTGCTAAAGGGTTACGAAAATAAGGGAAAAGGCTGTAAAATAAATTACGTGTGAATGTTTAAATATTTAATAAATATTTATTATAATTTATTATAATAATTTCCCGATAGTAATTTAACGTGCGCGCAAGGTAACACTTTCTCTTTGTCTCACACACTCGACGAGAGATAATCGCGCGCTAAATTAATATAATACATATGCTTACGGTAGCAGCGGCGATTCGCAGCTTGGCGGGAGAAATCCCGACCACTCAGCTGATATTTCGATCTGAATCGGCTATGGCCTCCTTAATCGAAAATCGAGAGAAGTTTCGCTTCGCCTCCACCAAACAATCAGCTATGATGCACTGCCATGCACCCAAAATACACCGTATGCAATACGGCACTATCTGTATCTCTCTCTCTCTCTCTCTCTCTCTCTAAATATAAAGTAATAAGTTTTTAAAATATAAAAATAAAAAAGTAATTTGATAATGCGCAACGCGTTCTCGCTTTCTATAAGTCTCGGCCCCTTCCGCGTCCAAAGACACGGTTGAATTCATGCGATCGAGTAAGGATCGGGGACCGATCGCGCGCCTAGTTGCTCTCTCTCTCTCCTTGATTAGACGTCGCGGCCGCCCGCGCTAATTGCCGCGCCGCGCCGAAATTTGCGGCTCTCGTTGCCCCCACTCAGTTCGAGGTCAGGCCTCCGAGCACGCGCTTAGTACAGCGGCGACCACAACGAGATACTTGTCGCATAATATATTTTAGTATTAAATATTTTTGCTTTCTTAAATTTAGAAATCTTTTATACATATGGCAGTAATATGTATTTTAAGTATGAAAATTTAGCATCATATGTTTAAGTACAACTATTCTTAAAAATTCTCGAGTTAATATAAACATGTCGAGATCCATTTACATTATTTTACTATTACATCGTTTTAAATTTACTTATACAGAAAATAATTTTAGGGTGACAATGAAACTATTATAGCAGGTATGGTTGATGGAATGATATCTATTAGACAAATAGACAATATTGAAGAAAAAACTGCTGTTTCTAAGAGAATATCGCATCCTTATTCTGGTGAAACTTTACATTCGCTACACATAAATACTTTTATTCAAGAAGTACCTAAAGAGCAAATGGGAAAGCATGATATTTGCTTGAGAAAATTCCAATATTCTAAGGCACTCGATCATGTAATGATGAGTTACGTGGTAAATAAGAGCCCGCATGTTACAATAGCTGTTTTACAGGAATTAATAAGACGTCAAGGTTTAGAACAAGCCTTATCTGGTCGCAGTGATGGAAAATCTCTTGCAAATATTTTAAGATTCATTATTCGAAACATTGGTAGTATACATTATGGACGCATACTTCTGCATACTACAAAGATTTTAATGGGTATGTATTAAAAAAGCACTATTCTATAAGAAGCTTACAGAAGCTAAAGTTATTTTTTTTCTGAGAGATGTGTTATTAGAACTCACAATACCTCTTAATACAATTCGAATATGACAATTTTTTGATAATTATTAAATTATCTGATTCCTCTTTCCATGGTATTAATTTATTACAGTATATTTTAACAGCATACCAACCAACATTTGAACGCAGTGAAACGCAACGAAGCTGATATTCGAAATGTCGAATCATTTACGGCTCACTGTTTAATATTGCAAAGTATTGAAAGTTTTTAATTTAAAATATAACTTTTTCATTTAATTTTATAACGAATGGAGAAATCTTTTCATAGAAAAAATTATAATATACACTTAGAATTTCATTTTTCAATATTTTATTATGTTATGTTAAATAAATTAGACGTAATGAGTACGGGAAGCAAGGATCGAGAGATAAAACATTATGAAACTAATATCTGTTGAACACTAGGATTTTCGGAAGCGATTAAGTGTATGCTATTAAACAATAGTTACTTATCATGGTCTGATTTTATGTGTTGAAGCACCGAACATATTCTTTTATCCTACCACTGAAATTCGACCAGGATTCAAGATTTTTTATGTTTACATGTGTAGTAAATCGTATTAGTTCGGACCTTGGTCATGTACGCATTGTGTGTGTTGTCATATCGCGATGGATCGATGAATGGACTGCCTGTCCGCTGTCGAGCACAAAGTTGTAAGACAGCTCCTAAATGGATCGACTAGAGCCCTTCGTAGAACCATCATCAATTTGTGGGGCCCCTGTAATCATTCAGTCATTCACAAGTCCCACGACGTCTTGCATCAATGAGTCGTTGTATGCCATTGCCAATTTTCTAATTAGCAGACGTGCTGCTCATTTCAACATTGTTCGAGCTCTTGGCAAAAATACTGGCGGCTACCATACGAAGCGGAGTAAGTGAGCTGGATATCTGAGAGTCCATAGTACAACGCTTCTGGCGCCGCCCATGGCATCATCGATTGAAGATATTCCCACGACGGATGAAAATAATTGTTACTAAAAATTTTAGCGAGTTCAATAAAAGGAAATGGATGGGTGAGTGAGAGGTTTCTTAAATAAAAAACACTATTCACGAGGCATTTCATTTACTTCGGTAAAAGAACCCTCACGGATCAGATGGAAAAGCCGAAGCAGGCGTATAATATTTATTGAAAACGCAAACTACGATAATACAAAATAATCTGCGCACACCCGAGCACACATGCCTAAGAGGCTTCTTTTACCTGGTAGCCAGCTACCATCATATAGATCTTTCTCTCACGCAATGGGCGATTCACACCCCGACGCACACTGCTCGCTCGCCAAGCTTACAGCTAACCACGACGCCGCACCACCTCGTGGTCGAGCCAGGCATGGGGAGCCAGAGGTGGATCCTAGATCCTGCGGAGTGCGCGCCCCGACATCTCAGGAAGAACGCCACACCCGCCTCGAGCAGCTTGCAGAAGTTGTCGCTCGCTGGATCCGCCTGGACGATGCACGGCGATGTCACGCCGTGGTCTCGTTTCCAAACTGGCCCTATCTGACCGTCTCGAGCCACATCCGCACGCGAGGAGTTTGACTGCGAAATCACGGCAACACAACCACGGCGAGATACTCGTCGCAACCTCTATTGGCAAAAGCGATCACTGAGTCGTTGTCACATTGAAACTCATTACTATGCTCATTCAGCAATGGTACAATTGTTTTGTTTGGGGCATACATAGCTTTTAAATGGGTTTTTAACGTTCTATCATTTTTATCGTTTATCCTGCTAACAAGATTCGGGCTTCGCCATATATTTGACTCTTCATTAATTTTAGTAAATTCTAACGAGCTGCTTCACCTACCGTGTCACTGGTTTCTTTTAGTCCTTTAGACTATCGTAATATTTATTATTTATTGATGGTTTATTGTCTATCATGCTGGCCATATTGTTTATAGTTTTAGGGATTTTTTTTGTTTATTGTTTATAGTTTTTTTTTCGTCGTGGTTTCTTGGTTCATTACATGTAATTCTTTTGTTACTTATGTCATGTCTAACGGGTAATAAGTTACTTCTCCAGTCAGCATCTTATAGGTTTTCACATAACAATGATTAATCTACTACGATATTTCGGGATTTTGTTATGAGCTAAATCTCAAAAATGGTGTATATACGTAAGTACTTATTAAATTCAAATGAGTTATTGGTCTATCTGCGCATGCGCACGCATTTATTTTTTAATGTTAAATATGCATTATTTTTACCATAAAAATATGTATATTCTTATTCTTATTAAGGCTAGGAACTTCATATACTGTAGTTGTGTTCTCCTGGGGCCCAATTCTGTGGTTCTAGCGCCGGCTCTACCATGTAGCGGAACGATGCACTGGACTATTTGCACGTTCCGGAATACCGAATATGAGTGGACTGGTTCGCACACCGAGCGTATTATAACAAGCAGAGCATTCAATTCGAAAATTGGTGAAAATGGATAGTTTGATAAAAGGTGCAAGATCCTAGTTATTTTAAAAATTGTGACGTATACGTGCAAATAAATCACTACTTAATTGCTGTCAGCGTGGGAGTCACCCTACCTTTCAGATAAATACCCTAGTTTAATTATTCGCCAGTTTTTTAAAGACTTTTTTTTTGTAATTATTTAATGTAATTTTAAGTAATTTTAAGTAATTTTTTGTATTTTGTTTAATTTTTTCAGGGACAAAGGTGCTGATGTTTAATTACTGGAATCTTGAGTAGATTAGGGATGGATATACTCAATATTTTCAAAAAAAGTTGTTTTTTTTTTAATAAAATATCTATTATTATCTAGTTTACTTATATATAGTAAATTCAATTTTTAATTCTCAATTTTCTTTCTTTCTTATTTTATAATTTAAATAAACTTTTTTCTAAAATAGAATAGTTTATTAAATAATAATAAATCTTAATTTTTTTTTTAAATTTAACTTTACCTTTTATTTATTCTAACTTTATGTTCATTATATTATTAATTTATATATCCAAGGTGTGTAGTGGGGTCACCCTAGGGTTAGTCATTTGGAGGTGGTCTTCTACTCTCACCAATTGGAAAGTACACTAACTATTATAGGGGTTGCTTTGACCCATTCTTAAATAATTTTCGAATAATGGAGAGTTTGATTGTAGATAATAACTTGAACCCTCTTTGTCTGCCAACTCCCCCCAAAATAGACTCGCTTTCTTCGTCTTTTTCCTGAAGATTGTGTTAAACATTTTCGAGACGAATTGAAAATATGCATCATCCATAATTTCATATTTATTGAAACAATTACAACAATAGATTTTTTAAATCCGATATTTTCGGTGTATGAAGCACATAATCTAATACTATACAGGCAGTTAATAAGACTACGTACTGAAAATTTTGGATGCATCACGCTTGAAATGGGTTTATAGGTTTTTATTAAAATATCGAAAAAACAATTGCAATTGTATTTGAATTTTGAGAATTATAATCATTCGTGCTGCAGTTCATAGAGCGAATGTTTTGTAATATTACATTCGCAGCTATTTTCAAATCATTTGAAATTTTATAAGTAACTATTTCATTTTGAAATCTTTTTTGATAGTTCTTGAATCCCCTTAATCGAAGCATTTAGGTATGCAGGTATACAGCCTGTTTTTTAATTACTTATCTCCAGCTATACCACGGTATAGATGAGGGAACTCTAAACATTTTTCTTACGGGTCTCGAAACTGTTAGATGCACCCCCGCGAAGGTACAGGCGTTTATAAAATGGTAAAAATCCAGGCGCTGCAGTCGAAAAGCACAGCCTCGCTTGCCGCAATGCAGCAAATGAGAGTAGAGGATACAGTCAATGGCACAGGGTAGCGTTGAGATGTCGGGGCCGCAAGACGAGCAGCGGGACTGGTCACCCCGGGATGTCGAGGGGGCCGCTGCCTACGCCACGCCCGTCGGCCAACGCCTCCCGCGCACGTATAAAATCCACCCACCTGTCCGATGCAGCCGGCTTCCTCGACTGAAACCCCGACCCCGCCCGGACTAGTGTGCCTACGGCTTCCGCCGCCGTGCCGCCGGTCCCTGGTTGGCGGTCGGGCCCCGCAAACATCCTCCATGGATGTTGGCTCGAAGGTGCCTGCCGGTGTCACTCGCCTCGATGGAAGTGTGACTCCTGGTCGTGGAAATGGAAAACGGGCTTCTGGTCCAGGTGAGGTAGCTCAGCCTCTTGGTGATTGCTCGGGCGCCCTTATGCGGGAACGGCTTTGGGCGCAGGGCAACGCGGTAAAAGCTCGGCTGTCGCCCGTGATAGTGCAAAGGCCTCGCGATACTGCTTCCGAAACGATTCGTTGCCGGCGATCATCTGGCAATCGACGCTTTGTTTTCACGCCACAGCCTCATGTTTTTGTTTACTCACGCAGCCGACCATGCGTATGGCTGTACTTGATTGTACTTCATTTTTTTTGCACCCAATTGTTTATGGATATTTTAATAACAATTCGGAACAAAAGAAGCCCAGCGGTCTGTTACCTGAGTCTGTGCAGACGCAGAGGTGGGGAATACCGATTCTTCTCTCTTTCAATTAATCCCCGAACACCTGCTATACTCGCGTCTTTCTATTGATCGCAGACATAACCTTCTGCAATTTACATGGAAACTATTATTTTACCGTTACTTCGAGATCTTGCACTGATAACACGGAGAATTTTTCATTGCCCGTACATTTAGTATAAAAACAGGCATTTATAATGCTGAACTGTCATCTTTCTGGTTTAAGCGTTTATCTAGCTTGTCCAATTTAGGATGATTTGATTCGCTAATATGAGAGATGGTGTATCTTGAGACGATTTGTTCTCACCGCCAACCTAACCTTTCTGTTGTGAACACTTCAGCGCCAAAAATATTATGAGTGACCCTTGTGTACAACTCTTCGAACGACGTGAAGGCATACCCGCGCTTGTAAAAGCCTAAGTGGATACAGGCTAATTTTCTCGGCAGGGGAGGGCACGAGTCTGGTGTACGACTCTAAGTCGCGTGAAAATGTACGATCGTCTGCAAAAACCTTAGGATATATTAAAGCAATAGCTGGCCCTATGGGAGGGCGAAGGGAAAAAGTTATCCCCTCCATAGTTTAGTTTCTTTTTGTTTTTTCTTTTTGAGAAGAAAAGCTCGAGCGACAAATGTAATGTCCAAGTAAATACCAGGTATACCGGTATTATGTGAGTGTCAAGATACAAATGTCTCGGTAGAAAAGATTTTTTGTGAATGAGCCTTAATTTTTTTTACTTGTGTGCTATGATAACTGCCAAGCCCATTTAATATACATCAAGTTATTAAAGCAAGAACATCATATTTTTTCATCGTATTGTGGTATCCCTATACATACACCAATGTACGTGCACACGCAACACAGGAGAGAAGCGCAAACGGCAGCCAACCGCGGCAACATCGCTCATCTCCCGTTTTACTCGGGGTCGGAATTGCCCGACTCCCAATAAAGAGGTGAGACGCCGCGCGTTTTTCCCCGCCGGAAACAGCACGAGGCCTCCTGGCACGGCAGCTCTCACAAAAAGGCTTGGCGCGAGCTCGGCAGACGCCTCGGGGTTTTTCGCGGGCAGTCCCGAACAAAAAGCGGGGCCCGAGTCAACCTTGGAGCGCCCAACGTAGCTTATGGGACCGACGCCCAGGTAGGTATATACGCCGGCACTCGAGGGCGTCTCGGGAGATGCCGAGCGGGGGCCTATGAACGGAAGTTAGAGAACACAAGAGTTTCAGTTTCGCTCCGACTACCGTCACGACCGCTTCGTGCTCCCTCCAAAGACGTTGCCAATATTCGAAACAACATCGTCTTGTGTCATTTATTTTGTCCAATTCTTCGCACCTTATTCCTGCGCACACGTCCGCAATCCTAACGTGTTAAATTTTTCGAATTTTAATCCAGAAAGTAATGATTTGTAGGAATGTGTAAAAGATCATTTTAACGGTTTAGAAATAGTAATTTTTATGTGACGAATAATAAACATGAAAGACCACCAAAAAAGTTTAACACGCCGAGAATTGCAAACGGTATTAGACGAAGATGGCACTTCAAAAGCAGATTGCATAATCCAATTCCTTTGGGATGAACCGTTAATACCATCCCACCGCCCCAAGAGGTTCATAACTCCTTTACATTCAAGGGTTCGGGGTATTTGAGGACTGAGGACACCATTTTTGACTCTGCGTTGAGTCCTTCCCCGTCTTACTGGTATCCTAGGAAAACTACGTTACATTTCTCGCAAATAATCTTTAGACCGGTACCGACTGTGATCAGTAGAACGTATTCTAACCGCTTCAGAGACTCGTGCCACTGTTTAGAACCTTACACCGCGAAGTAGGAATAGAGTCGCTACATTCCATCAGGAATACTTGAAATACGCCTACTGTAAGTCGACTTTTCAAATGATTGTAGACCTATTAAGTTTATCCAGGATAGAATCTATATATAGGCTAAACATTTTAGACTTTTCTGTACAAACAAAATAAGCACTAATCCAACTTTGCGATAATGTTCCAATCAGTCCGTACAATTAGATTTAAAATGTATCATCGAACTCTAAAAGAGCTATTCGTTATTAACATTTTTAAAATATAATAAAGCGATAAAATTACTAAAAAAACAATACTAGATAATTCGAGTGCCAACAATTCTTCATTAAAAGCAATCTTCTTTTAAGAAGAGCAAATCATCTTAAGGTTCGTCACTCTTCCCATTAAAGAATAAAATTATCCTACATTGGTGAAGCTAGATAAACGCTTAGGCTAAAAGGACATTAATTCAGGATTGTAAATACCTGTTTTTTATACTAAATGTGAAGACAACGAAGAATTCTCTGTTATCATTACACGATCTTGGTGCAAAGGTCAAATAATAATTTAACGGGCCCTTCTAAACCACAGAAGATTAAAATAGCGGTCAGTAGAAATCGACTTTCAATGTTTAATAATATTAATAATTTAAATTAATTATATCTTGCGTTAATTTTGATTTTGATTCTAATTTTAC
Organism: Sycophaga agraensis; assembly: GCA_018906755.1. Taxonomy (NCBI): domain Eukaryota; kingdom Metazoa; phylum Arthropoda; class Insecta; order Hymenoptera; family Pteromalidae; genus Sycophaga; species Sycophaga agraensis. The sequence goes on from JACCIE010000139.1 coordinate 48,720, forward strand.
TAATTTATTGATTTATTAAATGATACTAGCGATAATTTTAAAGCATTGATACTGCGGTTAGAGAATCGTATGATAATCTCTGATCTCAAAATTTTAGAAAATAGATTAATATTATGACTTACTGAAATTACACAATTTTTTATGATAATATATCTATCGCTAACTATAGACTTTACTTTACTTTACTTATAGACCCATTAATCACCTCCGAGCTATCAGAATCGCAAACAGGATTACTAAGTAAATAACGCCGTAAATAAGTGCGTATGTGCAAACTGTTAAAGATAGATAGATAAATGTTTATTTGTAAAGAATTGTCACGTACTATCAGAGCATTAGTGAAATCACAGATGTAGCTGAGTTTTGCCATAAATAATAAATACACATTGCTTATATTTTCCTTATAATCTATCAGTAGAGTCACACACGTACATACATTGACAGAATGAATAAAAGAATGGTTACATATGTATATGATCAATCATATGAAATCATACACACTTCCATGCAATGAGCGAAATGAATATATTTACAGTATCAAGTAAAGGATGAATACTAAAATATACACATACTCATTAGGCATGCATACAACTAAATTTAGAGAGCAAATTAAAATAAAATTATGAAGACGACTGACTAGAATAATTCGTCATTGTGACGTCCCGACCCCTCACATGCTCCATCACTTGTTTCCTAAAGCGACAAAGAGAGGATGCAATACAATAGAATTTGACAGTATTTTTACTGGGAAAATTTGAAGGCCGAAATACACAGACGCATCTAGCAATGTGTCGAGTGCAAGTTAAAGAAACTTGTCAAAGTAAAAACCAAAAAATCCATGATCAAAATAGATATCCCTGGTGCAATCTTTCATAAAGTCGTTCTGTATATATGGGTCTCATATCCATCACTCATCTATTATCAATTATCAAGAATCAATTATCAAAATTTTGTTTATCTTTCCCAACATCTAATGCACTAGCTTCAATTATTGCCGACATAGTTATTAAACGGTTTATATAAATTTTCGGAGCCCCTAAGATTATTTTAACCGAGCAAGGAACAAATTGAAGAAATGGATTAATAAAGAGAATTTATAAAACGATACTCTTGTAAAGATGATAAATGGAACGAATTATAGTACGTGCGTCGAAGAAAGCACGAAGTAATAAATCGTTATTTTGATTCATTATCCTGATATCAGTAAAAAGAAAGATAGCGCGGGCCATTCTCTTACTTATCTTGTTAGTAACGTAACAGTTAACTGTTAATAACGACAGTGACAGTTTAGAGTGCAAATAACTGTCGGTCTGTGCATTAGCATTTATAATCAAATACTTTGTTATCTACGTATATTATAAAATCAAATGCAAGTCTTGTTTAAATCATTATTAAAATAGCTAACTAAGTTAATGCAAATCGATTATTAGTAAATTATAATTTAAGATAAATAAAGTTGAAAATCATGTTTTGTTTTTACAGATATCTACGAAGATACACTAGATGAGTTAAGCTTTGAATCTCAAATGATGTTTACAGTTTTGGAAAGAAAACTACAAGAAGAAGAAGATATAATACTTTCACTAATGCAATTACAAGGGACATTCGAGTTGATTCTTCTAGCGTCCGAAGCAACCTCCTATTCCACAACAAAGTGCTCTTCTATACTCACGCCATCAGTATCAGCACAGAAAGATTTAGTTTTATGTGTACCTTAATAAATTCTTGTTGACATTTTATTGATGTTTAATTTATGTTTATACATTATTATTATTAATTTTAAAGAAAATGTATTTTCTATTAATTACAATTTCAACGATCTTCAGTACATTTTTCTTACTTTTGAATTATTGACGTTGATTTTTGTAGAAATGTAGTCCAAGAAGTAAAAGATGGTTTTGAAGGCACAATCCAACCAGTCGGTAATTCTAATCCTTCAACAGAATCAATCCAAATATCCCATACTTTCCTAATAAAACAAAGCTGTAAAATATATTACTAATTTCATATAAAAAATTAACTAACCTTAATATTTTCAAATGTATTGATTTAATTTGTGGGTGATAATTGTTAAATAGTTTTTTTCCAAGTATAATAGTTTCCCAATCATTAAGTACATTTTTTGAACGTTTAATTTTTTTTTGTTCATTATCTGCTTTTATCATTAGTTTTAATCCCTTATTTTCCATTAAATATTCTCTATTTAACGATGACCACTGCTGCAGCAACTTGTCTAATGAACATAATTAAAAATTTCATTATTAATACATATTTTAGATTAGAGTAATTAAAGACATGCATTGCTTTTGTTGAATTTTGATATAGTCGTTATCGTGAATTAACAGCAGTTAATCTATAATCAACGTGATACAAAAACGTATAGTATATAGTGTTGACATTTTTATTTAATTATTGTTGTAATTTTATAAAGTACATTGAGGAGAGTTTTGAGATGACTACAGAGAAAGATGTTCAGGACGCAAAACGAGGAACGAAAATTATACTCCTATATTGATTACGTCAGATTTATACCTCCATTGTAGGGTAGATCTGTTGTAAAATAATAGTTAATATTATAAAAATTGAACCCAGAATAAAGTTAAAAGAAGCGACTTCAGACTCGCTTCCCATGACAACCAGCCTAGTAATTCTCAATCAATCGGGATGTGTGAACAGTTGGCTGCCTGTCAATCTAGTACTGGATACGTAGTACTGACTTAACGCTACTTTATTCAGATTTGTTGTCAATTATCGCTGCTGAAGGCACTGGTTATCTAGTAGTGTACTAAACACAGTCGAGGCACGGTATTAACAAAATCTAACATTTATGCGAGGAGACAAGCCTCGAGCCTCGAGGAGACAATCCCTGTAGGAGAAGAGATACCTTGATGAATACCTGATTGCAGATACCATTTAGCGGACGCGCGGGAAAACTGCACGGCTTAGGCCACCCTGTTCTCTGGCCTGAGTACCCAAACTTATGTGGTCCAGTATATCACACGGTATAGATGGTGTTATATATGTCTTTAGTGTTACATAGACCGGTTTGGGTTTAATATCATGGATACTGTCTTGTCACCAGGCCCTGACAAGTCTAGAACAAGTCATCATAACATTAAGAAATAATGTTCTCTCATTACAATCAACACAATTTTTAAACAACGTAAGAAAAGTAAGAATAGTATATTTAATTTATTTATTTCTCAATTTTTTTTTAATTTTTTTTAATTTTTATTTTAATTAAATAATTTTTTTTATTCATAAATTAAATTATTGATTTAGAATTTTAATGAAGAAATTTTTTTTATTCTCTCATTCTTCTCTTTCTTTTCTCCTTTTTGCAGAGGCTTTGGGAGGCTCGTGTGGCCCGGCAAGCCAGAAGGATTCTTTCCCTTCTCTATGCTTTTTCAGGCCTACTGTTTTGCACAACAGTAGGGGGAAAGCTGACCAATCTCTAAATTTCCTTATGTAGCAGACAATTTCGGTAGTTATATCCGATGCGTTCGAAGTCACCTCGATCAGGTACTGCAATTGATTCGCCTTGGTGCGAAAGTGGTTCACAAACTGCCTTAAGGACCCCGCATTCTGTTCTGGAACGTATTAACCAGTTCTCACTGCCGATCGGCCTTCGAGCTTAAAAACCACTTTGGTATACCTATTAGCAACAGATTAGGCATTGTTCCATATTGTGCTCCCGTAATAATGTATTTATAAATGACTTTGTCTAGTAAAGTATATATCTATATACATTAAAATCAAACACTTACGTCATCGACAACGACGGCTTAATCTATTCTAAGTGAATTTATTAGTTTATAACTATGTGTTTTTTATGGTATTGTATACCTTATAATGAGATCTCGGGCTAAGGCTAATGTTTGATTCTAGAACCATTTGTGCTTTTAAAATAGAGATATGTAGGCTCAAATATATATTAATCCTCCTGCATACAACGAGTTAGCTCATTAAAAAGGGAAAGATCAAAAATGGACGATGATGAGTTAACTCGTCATCATTCTTCCATTAATAACTTTTCATTTATTGACTTTTATAACGTTCTGAACACCACAAATGAAAACTTAAGACCACTGTATGGTTAAAATATCAAATATTTTAAGTTTTCTTTTTAATTTTTAGTTGGAAAATTATGAAAGTTCATGCAAATTATTTGTATTTATTAACATTAATAATTATTGAAATAATATTTCATTCAAAATTTGTGGTTCAACAAAACAAACTTCAAGATTTTTGAAAAACTAAGAAATACAAGCTTTTTGATGAGATAGGAGGTATCTCATACACGAAGGTAGCAGCGCGGTCCCTTCGGATTTAGGCTGGAGATCCAGCGAGTATCGTTCCCCATTGACGCGACGAAACGTGACAGTGATTCCGCGCGAGAGCAATTTGCAGTTCGACGCTCTAGTGCTTCAGCGCGCTCCATATAAATAACACTTATATTCAATAAATACAAACTGTGACTAGTGACGCGGAGTCGATAAATATGGTTTGATTTTTTTGACGCGAAGGTGTCACGTAATTCTTTTCTCTCTCCCCTTTCTTTATTTAAGCCGGAACCAACGAGCGGCCCAAAGGAGCCTGCTTCTGATGCGTTTCTGATACAAAGGCTAGTAAACACAATCGAGAGGACGTCGTTCCAGATGTGTGCACCAATCGGTGGCACGCCTATTCAGTCAACTAAGCTTGTATTTGGAACAACGCCATACATGCGTCAACTTTCGGGATATGTTCTTGCTGGCGTATAATGGATCTACAGACCCGGCGGCGCGGCTAAATACCAGCAGCCTGCCAACACCCATACTCAGTAACTACACACGACAGGATCAATTTCACCAATGTGGGTCCAAGCGCAGCATGTGCCATCTCGACATAATGCCCGAGATATAGGCAATAGTGCGGAAACGGGGTGTGACATTTTCTCGTGAGAATAATCAGATTCTGGAGAAATTCCTGATAATAGTTAGAGAGTGCCGGGCGCATGCGCAGCTGTTTGATGAGGAGCCTCTGCCTGCAATGTTACTGCTTCTCTGCGGGCCAGTTTTAGCACGGTACCTTTGGTTGCTGATAGCAACTCATCAGCTGAGCGGCCAGCCAGTTGCCGCGCTTCGTACGGTGTACAGCTGCGAGGCAAGTGTTAAGTACACTGCTCCATTGCATGAAAAAGCGATGGAAGCAATCTACGTCACTCGCCTTGCTCACGACAGAGTTAGCGAATTAGCGCCTCGGATTCATCCCGTTACAATGTAAAGCAAATATAATCATTAACAAAAATATAAATACTTACCAATTATGTTATTAAAAGCTTTGTCCGCTTCCAGAGAAATTATTTCTCCTCTGACTCTTGCAATGGCAACCTTAATTTTTCTAAGTTTTTCCAACTCTCGTAATGTCATTAAGTATTTACGCGTATCTGTGACTTTTATTCGAACATCAGAAAGAATAATATCCGCATCTTTACGAATTTTTTTTGTCTCTCTTTCAGAGTCGATTTCATATTTTTTTTTCTTTATCCAATCATCAATTTCTATTTTCAATTTATTTTTCCTATTAAATTCCAATCTCTTTTTTAATGCCCAGCTTTTATTGGTTTGTATCGTTCTTTTACGGTAATAGCACCGTTTTATTAATTTCTTTTTTAAATATTTTAATTTTTGGTAGTTAATTTCTTGTAATATGAGCTTTAACTGATCTTTTATTTTTTCGCATTGTTTTATTATGATAGTCTGTTTGTTTAAAGCTAAATAATTATTATTTAATGTTTTATTATAATCATTTAACTGGTTGCAAAATGACAATACTTTGGATAAATTAATTTTGGCATTTAAAATACTAAATGTATTCTTGTCATTGTTATATATAGAATCCTGCTCGAAATCAATAACAAACTTATTGCAAAATATTTTATCAGATTTCCTCGTATGAACAATAATTGCCATTATTTACACGGTTTTTAAATAAAAAAATACATGTATCTCAATATTCAAATTTTAATAATGCAAATTATCTTTTCACTTTACATGTTTAATGCATTTTTCATAAGTTCATTTTCAGAATCTTGTAATATTTTCTGTGCATCAATATATATTTCTGTCTCTTTTAAATCTTGTTCCGATTCAATAATTTTTTTTAATTCTTCATAGGCTTTGAGTAATCGTCGTTGACAGTCTGGTATCATCATTAGTGATTCTTGTAATACTTCTTCCTGCTTTTTAATCATATGTCCATCTTTACCTAAACAAATAAATATGTATAATAAAACAATGGTAATAATTTTTTTTAAATATGAATAGAGTATTATTAATGTAAATGCAGTACGAATAAAAGACATTAGACGTTTAAGAGCATTTTAATGGGGCGTTACACTCATTATTATTATTCAGAACTTCAATAATCTTAAACCAACAAAACCTTTTCTTTGTTTAAAATGTGAAATTTTGTTATAAAAATACATTTAAATTTAATATTGAGTAAGATATACTAGAATTTTGAAGTTTGTTTTAAACATTTTTGATATTACTTCTTTTTAATTAGTAAAAAAATATGATTTTCGGTTGTAGCTTTGTTTTGCATTAAATATAATATTAAAATATTGCAGTAAGAGAGGAATAAATACATCTCTGAAGTTAAATGCAAAACTGCAGCGTTTGATAAATATATGTGTGCGTTATGCGATGGGTGTTAAGTGGGGTCAGCACAGTAGTCGCTATAGGCATAGATAAATAGATAATAATTTTATTTGTAAACTTTTACAAAAATAATTGCCTAAAACTAACAATCAGACAACGCAACGCCTTAGGTTTATTTACATATATATAATTCTGTTTTCATTATCTATTAGTCAATTCATAATCATGCCATCAGAGTGAGAACTAAAACTCAATTGTGAGGATGTATGGCTAGAGTTATTTAATATTGCGATGTCCTGTCTCAGTACACTTTTACGGAATAGAAACCTCTTTAAGGTTAATCTTGATAGTCGATTGGTTGTACCGGAAGAAAATAGATCAGCGAGGTACTCTTACACAGCCGTAAGATCTTGGTAACTCTGCAGGTACATAAAATATTCCATACAACTGTCCACTCCCTCCAACCGTCACATATTCTATAAAGAACGCACCAACTGAGCATGAAGAACCGCAGTGGTGTAGTGGGAGAAAAAGCATAAACTATATAGCACTTTTTTTTTCTTTTACAAACTAATTCAATATGTGGCCTCTAGATTAGACTAGCGTTTAGTACAACACGAAGACTACCGTCCTGGTCAAAGTCACGACTACCTCCTCTGCAAGCTTAATAGAATTGAACCCCGAAGACTCAATGTCAGAAAGAAATCTACGTGTTCCAAAAATAATTGCAAACATCTTTCCAACATCAAAAAAGAAGATGAAGCCTAATCTGAGATATCTCACGTAGCTGCTACGTGTGTAGCTCCAGCCTACAGGTTATCTCTAGAAATGTGAAGGTAAACCTGGAGGTCAGCGGCATATAAAACATGTTTCACGTCCACTGAGTTAAGGGCTAGACCTAAGTCTTTAATGTAGAGACAAAACAGGTCCCAAACGGAACCCTGAGGGATACCAAGCATAGTCGAGAGCCAAGAAGATGTTTTTGTCCTATCAGCTATGTCAAGTAGCTCTCTTCCGGACAAATATGCCCGGATCCAAGCCATCACCGCCCCTCCTACCACGAAGCCCATTCGCTTCATGCACTCTGAGAGGCGTGTAGGGCATATCAAACACCTTGCTAAAGTAGAGTAGTAACAGTAGCGTCATCTGTTTTCTGTTCAATGGAATGCGTACGTCTTGTGTAAGCCTTAGTAAAGCCATTTCAGTAGAACTCTAATATCGATAACCGGTTTAGAATGGGTCAAGTATGTTGTATGACACCAAATCCTCCATAAGCTGGTCGTAAACAATTCATCCAAGAACTTTTGAAAGAAAGCAGAGTAGTGCAATAGCTCGAAAATCAATTCGTCCACCCCTAAGAGATCATCGATGAAGCCCGACTTAGTCAAATCCTATCGGACCTTTTTCCGTTGCTAGTGCGATCATCCTCACCATCGTGATTATGCAGTGTTGAAACGGACAAATCAAGTTGAAGAGGTAGTTTGTTCCGATTTAAGTCTCCTTGCTAGAAAAGAATTTATATCGGCTACTGCTCGATCTATGAGATCGGACCTATTATAAAATAAGTCAATCGTGGCCACCGAAATGTCCGACGACGCTTTAAGAGCGACTGAAGGTAGCTGCTAAGACTCGAGTAAGGGAGAAGATGATCATGTTGTCTGACTCATTTTGCAAGCCATGCTGGTGATTGTAAAGGATAGCTGGTCGAGCCGCTCCTGTTAATTACTATCCAGGGCCGCACCTGCAGGCAGCCGTAGTAGTACCCGATGTCTGCGTTCGTGGCACGGTCGATAGGTGCGCGCGCATCTGGCACTACATACGCCGTCCTCTAAACATCTGGGAAGCAACCGTTTTCAAGCGAATCGTTTTACAAACACACTATGAGAAGACCAATCACTGTTGGAGCTGTCATAACCTCACTATGCAGGATGCCATCCTCATTAACTGTTTGGGACGAGAACCTCGAAATGGGCACAGTGTATCTCCGTTTCTCCGCTCTGCGTCACTCACAGCGAAATCAGCCTCAAGTTTTTGTTTATCCTGCTCTTTGAACTACGTCAACTCTGAACTACTGCTCTAGGTGCTACGTCAACGAGAGATTACTTGGGCTTATGATCTACTAAATAGAGTATTTTTTAATAATTTTTTACTCACAATCATTAATCACTTTAAATTAACACTATGTATTTGTTTCGCGACAAGATTAGAGCCTTACGCACGGACAGTTAAGCTGTGCCGCGCCAATCAGGGCCCACACAGATCTCGCGCAGCAAGCCGTGCCGAACCAATCAGAGCCCGTGGCACTCTCGCGTCGTGCCAGGATTCGACCGGCATATAGAAATATTTTATTCTTTTGATACCTCTTCCCCCACCCCCTTCATCGGAACAGCTTAACGAAGAGATCGGGATCGGATGGACAGTGCATTCTTGAACATCGGACTAAGTCCGATTATTAGAGTCCTCTGCCGACCACGAGGAATACAGGCAAAAAGCCTACCAAAGCGGCACCGGATGAATCCTGCTCTCATCACCCGGCCCAGGTATCCTCGCATCTTATCCTAAGTGAAGAGGCCTTGGCCTACGCGCCCACCCAGGACCGGCGTGTCACACAAGGTGTCGACTCGCTCACACACCGCTCCCGCGGCATCGGCGGGAGGCGAGCACTCCAAAAGCTGAAACGCCAGAGGCGTTGACTCTCCCCCCCCCCCTATACATAGATATATATAAATCCAATTGGCCCTTTTCAGAGCCACCAGTCTCCACTCGTCCGCCGAATGGGGCACATTTTACCGCAGTGCAGTGTAGTGCAGTGATCTTCCAAACCTAAACTGTCCTTCTCAGGACAACAAACATCTTCTACCGGAGTAGCGACTTCCTCCACACCCCGGCGCACCATCGAGCCACCGCAGCAACACCCACCACTGCCCCACTCTCCAACTCCAGAGTTCTACTCGGACCACGGCGCTCGTGCTGCGCCTGAGACTCCACCTACGGAACTCTTCCTCTACTGCGGGCTAGCTTCCAGCAGCAACACTAGGTAAGTGAAAACTATTTATTAATATAAGAACTAAATTTCTTAACACCCCTAGGAGAATGCTCTCTCAAGGCATACGTTCCTCTCTAAATATGGCCGTTCCTCAGAAAGCTGGGCAATCAATGGCCCAGCTCCACATTATCATTAATGACCTTGAGAGCACAATTAGCTCCTCGAAACTCAAGTTGCCGAGCTCCTAGCTCATGTCAAGACGACTTCCTCCCCTCAATGTGATCGGCCGTCACAAAGCTCCCTCCCACCTTTCAACTGCAGCCCCTCACCACTGTATACTCCCAAACGACAGATGTCTTTCCGCCCCACTCTAAACGGATTCCGTCAACTCTTCGTGCGAAGTCAACTCCTTAACGGTTGTCCAGCGCAGCAAATTCGGGCAGAAGCAGATGAGCGACTGACCAGAATATATGCCCTGGCTGTATAGCGCGCATGGAGTAAACTTTACTCAGGGCAAGAGAGGTCTAAGTCCCGCGAACCGCGTCATTCTATGTGAAACTCTTGCAAGCTCCAACCATAATCAAATAAATAAAAATTCTTAACTCAAGGTTATTTATTGATTTTCAACCTCCTTTTTTATATCTTGACAAAGACCCTTGACTGAAGAGCGAGAAAGCTATTCTATAGTTTGTTAAAGTAATCAAGCTAATTAATAAATCCTACATTAAATATTAAAATCTTTTTGTTAAAAAAATAGGCCTGCGATACTATTTGTGATCCTAAAAGCTATTAAAAGTGTTTAACTCTAAAACCAAACATTTTTGAATTATTTTCATTAAAAAATCGAATTTGACTAGCTAATCCAGCTTTTTCAAGTTTGAAATTGAATTAAATATTTTAGCTAAACCTAAGGAATACCTTCTTTATTAAAAGTTTTTTAAGTTATCTTAATTAAATTAATTAAACTACCCTTTGATTAAACCTAAAACTAAAATTGATTTACTTTAAATATTGCATGATAATTAAAGTTATATAAACTGTTATTAATTGGCACCAAATAATATAGTGACATCGATTGGGTCAAATACACAATACTGTCTCCTTGTTCTACTGCGGCTTTTGATTTCATAATCTGTATGTGTTGATTAAATGTTTAAGGATAACCAACTTCTTTTTCCCAACTATTTTGGATAAACTTATGCAAATAACTAATTTAAATTATTTAATTACTTAATTCATTTTAAACTTTTATAAATTGAAGTGTTTGAAAATCAATTAAGTTTGTTAATTTTTTTTTAAATAGCCAATCTTCAAAATCTTTTTCAATGACAGTTTTATTTACTATAGTTAAATTATAAAAAATTTGGAGAGATTATTTTTATAATGCAACTTGTTACTCTGTATTATAATTAGCATATCTACACTTGAAACATTTCTACTCAAAAATCCGTTCAACAAATAATTCTTTTCTAATTTTAATCATACAGTATACTATAATAATCTACAAATGCATATTAAACCTTCTTTGAAACTTACGTAAGATTAATTTTCAAGATTAAATATTTTATATTGAATACTAAAATTAATTACAAAATAAAAATGTTATAAACACTTGCATGCTCTACATAAAATGTATCAAATGTAATTTTTATGTTATTGCATTATTAAGATATTGTACAAATCAAATATGAATAATTAAGAAAGTATTTATTAAATACAATAACAAACACAATTTGGTAGAAAAAAATGTCATTTTCATCAAAACATTAATCTAACATTTAACCTGCTTAATCTGTGACATTCAGATGAACATAATTATATTTTTTTATATTGAAATATCGTATTTTAAATTATATTTTATACCTTCATCCTTGTATTTTTTTATCTTCTCTTGTTGTTGAGTTGCTTCGTTTTCATATGTTACTTTTTCTTTAGCTAATCTCTTAACTACTCCAGTTTTAATTTTTAACGTACGTAAACGGGCATCTGACATATTCCATGTATTGACATATATTAGTTCCAAAACTAATTGTTATCTAATCAACAATTAGAAAAATATTCTTATAATACCAGTAATTAACAACATAATATTTTAAAAATTAAATTTAAGAGTTCAACTCAACCGCAGAGAGAAACTCATGAAATTGTATATTTGAATATACATTTGTACCAAAAACACACTTCTTTACAAACAAAAAAAAAATTCTATTGTATATTCTACTGACCTCGTACTATTTAAAATAGTCAGAAAAAATATTTTTGAATCACAATGATATTATGCCAAAAATACTTATTATCTTTATTATTATTCAGAATAGATGGATTAATAATTCTGCATGACTCTGCCTACACAACTCATTATACCTCACAGAACGAAAACAAAAAGTAAGGTTCGACATCACCACGAATACAAACTTTAATAGAAGCACTATTCCCTAATCCCTATCCTGATAGTGTTAGTACGCACACCGACTCAAGTAGCGCGGAGATCGTATTCTTCAACTCGGATAGCATCGCGTGGAGCGCGGGAATGTTGTCCGGCCATGAACAATGTGAGTGACACGGAAGGTTTCACTCACTTTTAGCAGAGATGAATAGAGAGATAGCCGATGCTATAGGCCCAAGCCGCGCCAAATTCGATGCGCCATAGCAATACGCACCCTCGCGGATAAAATTGTAATCTGTCGCACTTGAGGGGAAATGAGGGGAAATAAGGGAGAGGGAAGAAGTAAGCGCGAGCCACGAGACCCGCCGAAAATCCGATGAACTGACACAAGCTAGCTACCGAATCATGAACATACGCACACAGAAACAGTGCTGGCCACGTGCGTCCATCTGGGCTTGACTTGATTCGCTGCTCGCGCTGGCTCCTCCGATGCAGCCGCGAGTCATGGACACATGCAAACGATCGAGTCATGCACAGTCGCACACATAAAGAGTGCCGGGCACACGGACGTGGCTTATCATTCGCGCTCCTTCCCTCGCCGATTAGAGCCGAGCCAGCTTCGGCCGCGATCGGGCGCACCAACACATACCTACGGCCGGTCACATGGACACGACTCGTGGCTCGCGCTTACTTCTTCCCTCTCCCTTATTTCCCCTCATTTCCCCTCAAGTGCGACAGAGTACAATTTTATCCGCGAGGGTGCGTATTGCTATGGCGCATCGAATTTGGCGCGGCTTAGGCCTATAGCATCGGCTATCTCTCTATTTATCTCTGCTTTTACGTGCTATGGGGCAGTGTTGTAAGCACCTGCCCCTGGGCCGCGCACCCTGCGTAGCGCATCATCTGGCTGGTCACTCAGCTATTGAGTTGCCGATGTCAACTCCCGCGGAGGCAGCGGAGTCCTTGGAACCGCTTACGTCTACACCAATTCCTATAACGGGAAGGGACTAGGAACTAATCGGTCGTTCACAACGCCGACACGTACAATAAATCTTTTTTATTAATTGGTTATATAATATTTCAACTCGCGCCTACACACTTTCTGTCGATAAACTTAATGAATAAAAGTTTTAGTATTCTCTCGGCGCCCGAAAGAGTGGGGTTCGGGAGCACATACGCGCCACGGTGTTTTCCCGCCATTTGCACTAGGAATACTAAGAGTATTACGCCAACCTCTTCACCTAGGGCAAGGAGATATCGGCACCAGAAACTGAGCAAGGTGCAGCTGTCACTTCTTCAGCAGAAAGATCCAGTCCCTGGGAGCGCGACCCGGAGGGGTACCCCCAAGGACCAGAGTCTGTGAAGTTCAGGAATTGCAGTATCCGATCGAGAGCCCATATGTATTCAAATTTATAAAAAGTAGCAGTAGCCGTATAATCGGTTTAAATACGTACAAATATAATAGTTATTCGTTATAACCGGCGCCAGGCGCTGGGCCCGTCAAGGCCAACGCGGGCCGATCTAAGTTTACCTGTAAAGGTAAACAAAGAAAAGGCGGGCAGTCCACGAATCTTTTGGGTACTAATTAATCAAAAGGTTAGTGTCCTCTCGGCGCCCGAGAGAAGCGAACGCCGCGAAGCCGATGCACGCGTGACGTTTTCCCGAAAATCTCCCGCGTATCAGTGCAAGGATACGCGGAGATTGTAGTGCCGGTCACGGAGATAATAAGTGGAACGTGGTGACGGCACCAGGAGTTTGGAACCGTGCAGTCCATTGCTGAGAGAGCAGGCTGCACAAGAATTGTACTCCACCTCCTAGAGTAACGACTGGCCCTGAGAGAGAGAGACCCAGAGAGGTACCCCCACGGGCAGGCTTAGCCCGTTGCCGTAGCGCCTTCGGCAATTCATCAGCTGAGTGGCTAGCAAATTGCTGTGCCACGTAGGTTGTGCGGCCGAGGGGCAAGCGTATAAGGCACTGCCCCATTGCACGTGAAAGTGAACGACACTGTCTGTGTACTGCGACACTGTATATTGTACACGGCCCCATCAGAGATATTCTCCCCGGATCTCCCCGTTACAACGTATTTGAAATAAATAGTTAATTTTAGAACATGGCATGCTTTACAAAGTATATTTTAATTCATTTCAGGAGCCTTAGGAAATAGTTCAATTAATGAAGACTTTTGCTCCTCGCCTTTGGGCAGATCAGCGCCTCCCGCGAACCTCGCAATACTTTGTCACTATCCTCGAACTTTCGAGTAACGGTGTGCTTATACCTTGTAGCTCCAAGGCCTACCGTGAGAGACACTCGGGCGGGTTGCAATGGTTACTTACACAGCCATCGGAAACTACTATGATCTGTTATCACCTTGAACGCATACCTTTCCAGCTAGTGGCTGAAATTTGTTATCGCCCAGAGGACCGCCAAGCATTTCCTTTCGGTCGTGTATCATAGCACGGCTAACGCAGTCCACAGGGGATCCCTACTCCTTGGGTGGCCCAAGTGTGGCGAGCCTGGCCGGCGCTGCAGCCTGCCGAATTAGCGCCATATTGTCCTGTATAGTTGTCATAGTTCGACATGCGTACTCGAGGATTCGCTCTGTGTCGTCCACATCTTGTATCAGCACGGCTCCTAATCCCGAGGCGCTTGAGTCCGTCACATATACGAGTTCGCGCTCGAAATTTGGGCGCTGTAGTAATGGCGCGGACTCGATGAGCAGCTTAATGTTTTCAAAAGCTGATTGCTGTTCTTCGTCACATTTATACCTATCCCCTGTCACCGTTAGACGAGTTAGGGGCGTAGCTATCATGGCGAAATTGTGCAAAAATTTGCTATACCACGACGCTATACCTAAGAAGCGTCGCAACTACCGTACCTTTTTAGGGGCTGGATAGACGGTTATCAGCTAGATCTTCTCTGGATCCGGCCGAAACCCATCCCTATTCACCAAAACCCCGACACTACCTCCTCGCGACAAAACACGCTTTTGTTGCGATTAATAGTAAGACCTGCTGACTTTACTCGCTGGAGCACTAACTTTTTCGAGGTGCTCCGCAAAAGTCTCGGTGAGATAATGATATCGTCAAAATAAGCTTACTCTAGTAATCCCTTAATCCTAAAAATGATTTTATTTCTCGCGTTCTCTTTTGCGTTCTCGGATATTTTATTATTGGATACTTTATTACGGCTTCAATTTTATCCGGGTTTGGTTCGATTCGTTCCGGTGTTATAATGTGGTCTAAAAAGGGTACTTCATTCCTTAAAAATTCACTTATCTGGTTGTACCATTAAATCGTTAGTCCACAACTCATTGAAAATGAGTGTTAAATGTTGTAAATGCTCCAGTAGTAATTTTTAAAATATTACAATATCGTCCATATAAACAAAGAAAAACCAACGTAATAAAATATTTCCTTAAAATTTTATCCATCATTCCTTGAAATGTAGCCGGGGCTTTTTTTGAAACCAAACGGCATACGAACATATTCGTAATGTCCGTTTTTAACGGTAAATACTGTTTTTTGTATAGATTTTTAGTCTAATCGTATTTAGTGAAAACCTTGTGCTAAATCTGAGGTGGTGAAATAGGTACATTTTCCTAAATTTTCTAAAATTTCTTCCATTCTTGGTAACGGATATTAATCTTCTATTGTTATATCGTTAAGTTTTCTGTAATCAATTACCATCCTTCACTTTCTTTTTCCACTAGCGTCTTCCTTTTTTGACACGATCCAAACGGGTGACGAATAGGGTGAATTACATCAACGAATTATATTATCGTTTAATAATTTTCTCGCTTGCTGTTGTATTATTTCCTTTAAATGGTATAGATATCTGTAGCTTTTGACAGAAATAGAATGATCATCTTTTATTCTTATATTATCAGAAGCTGCATTACTGTTCTTATTTTTACTTGAATTTCTTCGTGATAGTTTACCTTCGTTTTTGTAAATTTTTCTGGTACGTTTCTTAAATAATTTAGTTTTAATTTCGAACTACTAAATATTCGATCAAGAGATTCGAGAAGACGGCGACCGAAAGGACACCAACAGCACATTATCGAGCTGTGCGTCGAGGGGTACGAAGAGCCGAGCCGCGGCAAAACATTGGCTTCTATCTCTCTCGCTCCCCGCCGAGTTGCATCAGTGGGCACCATTCATTCTTTGTATTGACATTTCCCCGCTGATTGAATAAATCAGCTTCCATATCGAATAGCTGCGTATTGGTTTATTCGCCTTATGACCATGGAGATATTTTCCCCTCCCCTTCATTTCTAGCATCGTGACACGTGAGAATTGTACAGCGACCGACAGATACCGCCGCCTCCACGGGAGGTGCTGCAGGGCAGCAATGATTAGCTGAGCTGCAGCCAGACACCGCGCATCGTTGGTTGCGCGGTCGAGAGAAAGCGCTACGTATATCCCGCACGTTGGAAAGCGGCAGTAATATTTACACCGCGCGGGCAGTGAACACAGCGCGGGCCAGTTCGGAGGTCGAGATGACCGCGCGGTTCCAACAAAATCTCGGCCGAGTGAGTACCGCCGGAGATGCCCGAGATGACGGGACGCCACGCGACTTTCCCGCGAAACTACAGTCTTTTCCTCCGCCCGACCTGTTCATGGGGACGACGCCGCACCACGCAGCCAGGTCGAGAGAGGACACACCGCGTCCCCTGAATGCTCATTTAGACGGAGTTTCTCTCTCCGCGCAATCTCCCTCGCGACCAGCCTAGAGTCAGTGGACTCAGAGAAGGCCCGCCGTCCTCCGCTAGCCCTTTGTCCCTCTCTATTGTGCCGAAGTGCGGGAGTCGGCTCGCGTGCGCACACGCACCTGATGGTGCCTTGCAGGTGTACCGAAGTGTAGAAGCAGCTTCGCGAGTGCACCGAGGGAGTTGACGGAGGGACTCCGCGCGCCCCGCGCGCCTACCACCCGTACCGAGCCCCGTGCGCCCCGCGCACCTGCCGCCCGAGCCGAGCCCCGTGCTGAGCCCCGCGCGCCTACTGTCCGTGCCGCGAGCTCAGCACTGCGAGACGCCGCACCGACGGGTGAGCATCCGACGGCGATCCGCGGCCTAGGAGTCGGCGTGCGAGAACCGCTCCCCGCGTCCTGTGTACACTACAGCCTGTGCCATATATTTCCCGGGACCCGGCGGCCGTACTGCGTGCGCGTTCGACGGTACATCACCGCCCCATATTCAACATTGCTGAATGTAAGGAGGCCAGGCGATTCCATTGCGTCCCCGCTTGCGCCTGACAATAAAATACTATCTCACAATATCGAGTTGTGCTTTTCCCGTTTGGTGCTCCTGGCGCCTGCCGCGCCACTCACCCTCCCGCGCGTCCCACCTATTGCCCAGTAGGTCGAGTCGGCCGGCGCGCGTCAGCTGTTCGGTGCCGAATACCGCCGCCTCCACGGGGACCAAGCCAAATACGGTGGTCCATTGAGCGCGGCCGGGTGCAGCTGTGTCAAACCAGCAGAAGGAGGAGACGAGCCTTCTTCCAACTATCACTCGACAAGCGAGCTGAGCTCGGTTTGTGACTGATTAGCCGCGTAAAGATTAGTCGGTAAATTCGTCGGTCGGTAAAAGAAGGTCAGGCGGAATTAAGCACATAAGGAACCATTACGTGAAGCTGATATGCCGACTTATCAAGGTTATATAAAAGACCTAATCATACGACTGACAGGGATTAAGAAATTAATTTATGAAAATATAGTGAAATCTAAATTTAAATCAAAAAAATATTACGATAAAAAATTGAACGAAACTAATTTCAAAGTCCCAAATCAAATTTCTATGATTTCTAGATCATTCAATATCAAACAAATAATTTAAAATCAATTTCTGTATCAAAGAAATTAAAATCGATTTCTATGTCAGGAATTAAAGTACCGCTTTGTATAAAAAATTGTACAAAAAGCCTATATCTAAATTTCTACGTCAAATACTACACATTAAATCAACCTTTGTATTATTGAATATCAAACTATTTATTCAAAATCAATTTCTATATCGAAGATTTAAAACCAAAATTAATTTCTATGTCAAGAATTAAAGTGTTACTTCTCAACAAAAATTCTATAAAATCCTATATCTAAAATTCTATGTCAAATATTAAACATTAAATTAATCTCTTTGTTATTCAATATCAAACTACTAATTCAAAATCAATTTCCAAATCATTCAATATTAAACAAATAATTTAAAATCAATTTCCATATCAAAGAATTAAAACTAAATTAATCTTCATGTCAAGAATTTATGTGCTACTTCGCAATTAAAATTCTATAAAATCCTATACCTAAACTTCTATGTCAAATATTAACATTGAATCAACTTCTATATCAATGCTATATCAACTCTATCGCAAAACAATTAAATCTTATTAAACTCAAAATTTAAATCATACGAAATTTATCAAACTCATCGATTACGAAAATTATCAATAAAAAGCTAAGCACAAAATCCTAAAAGATAATGCAAAAATCAGGATAAGTTCCCTACAAATCCTGGAAAACATCTCCCCTGAAGGAAGATTAATTAATATCCTACCAGAACTGGTAGTAGCCTATCTGAAAGAATAGAAATTTTAGAAGCAAATCATCATCGATTAGCTATCAACGAATATAAATATTGGCAAAACTCCAACAGATAATTAAAAAGCAACAAAAAAATAAGAACCCAACTAGGAGAATTAACTTTTGATTACCTAAAACAGAACAAAATCATACATCATCAAATCGCCCATTTAGAAGAAAAAATAGTTAACATCACTGAACATTTTTCCAACATAAACATTTAAAAGAAGATTATCCCCAGCTAACAAAAAAAGCATTGAAAAATAAATTGAAAACTAGCTAACTAAATAAAAATTGTTAAAATTAATAATTTTAATAATTTAAAATTAATTTTTAATTTAATCAAATTCCTTAAATTAAATTTAAATTAAATTCCCTTTACTGTGGAATTAAACCAGGGATATACTTCATTAGTTGTACAGAAGGGAAAGACCCACAACCCTGGAAAAGCCTATCGTCAGAGAGCAAGGAAAGCCAGGCTCGCTCTGGAAGAAGAGTTGAAGGCTCAGGGCATCACTTTAAAAATCACTAGTCACTAGGCCTTACATTATCCTGAAGAAGTCAGGAGGAAGGCAAGGGCGACTCCCAGAATCATTGAGGATTTATTCCTTATTAACAATCCAACGAGGCAATCGACTGGTTAAGTCAAACTTAACTTGTCGAAAGTGTGACTCTAAGGTTTCATTTTTTTGAAATTTCCGAACGTCTACCACTACACCAATGGTTGATTTTTTCGAGATTTCCGAGAGCGTATCAAAGAGCTGGGGGATTAAATTTTCCAAATTTCCGAGGTTGCACGAATGCTCCGTAGTTATTGACCTATAAAGAAAATTCAGAGTCCCAGTAAATACCGTTCCATCCGTCATAAAATTTAATACCCCAATACCCCAAAAGAAGGAGTGGCTCAGTCTCCCCCTTTTTCACAAGGAAGAATTTTGCCTGCGATCGTCCCAGCTATTCAGTGAAAACCGAATCTATCTGCTAGAGTTAGATAGAGCGAGGCCAAAACGCTCACTCTATTTTTAGCTTGAATCTTCTTCACTACAAAAATTTGGAGGCCCCGGAGGGATTGCTGTCAAGAAGCCTAGGGCAGAATTTTTCCTAAAAGAAACAAAAAGTAAATATTATTTTCTTGCTTCTTTTCTGATTTAAAATATATGTATATACGAGTATATAATCATAAAATCTCTTTTCTCTCGCGACCAAGTGCCTAACTCAGTCACCTGGTGCAATTAAATTCCAATTGTGGCAGTTCCAATAAGGTATGTGCCTACTGCACCAACAAAGGTCATACGATCGAGGAATGCTGCAAACGACAATTTAATGAGAGGTCGGGAAACGGCGAGAGTTCCCAGCCGACCCACAACCCAGCGCTTAACCAACATAATCGAAATCGGCGATTCAATAAAGGTACCTCTACGATAAATGAGGAAAACCTATGTCTTCCATATGTCGCTTTCCCTGATGAAACCGGTCGGTAAATTAATCTGTTGCTTGACACCGGATCATAAGATAATATTTTTAACATTGGATTACCCTCCACTACAACCATAGATATCCATCAGACGACGGTCCTCAAAGGTAAAACTGATGAAAATGTCTACACCTTAAGTACCGCCGAGTTATTAATAGTCCGAAATCGCGTAACCTTCTTAATAATAGATGACGACTTCCAAATCCCTTTTAATGGAATCTTGGATTGTCAATACTTTAGGACGACAGATAGCGTAATCGATTCTGAAACGCGAAAACTCTGCTTTCCTAAGAGAATCATAGGAGAGACCCTATGATTTATTATATATTATTTCCCTTCAGACTCGGCGAGCTTTCGAATTTAGGTTTAAAATATTTAGCTCTAATTAATTATAAAAGTAAAAGAGCGTTCCCTTTTATCAACATGTAAGATAAAGAATCGGAAGAATAAGAACAATTTTTTTTAAACACCGATTCGAAGGGAAATTTAATAAAGAAATATTAGGTCCCTAATGACAGTCGGATTGATCCTTACGACACACTTAATGTAAAAGGAATTAGTGAAACGATGATCGTTACGCTAGGCGCGGCCCTTATAAAAATATATGGATACGTAGTAAAATTTTAAACGTGCCCAACGATACGACAATCCCTGCAGAAGGATTGCTCGGCACCGAATTCTTTGCTATGACCTAGAGTTGGATAAATTTTTTCAAAGGGCGAATCGAAACAGGTCAAAGTTTCGCCTCGTTTGCCACTCGGAAGCCTCTCATGGCTGTGCAAGAGTTACAAAATCACCCCGACGATGTTCAAAGCACTCCGCAATATGTAAATACATTGAAGGACCTATTAGAGAAACACGAAGAACAGAAGTACGTACATTACTGCGGATACAAGAATCTCGCCGAACAGTACAGATTCTGCCAACACTACGATGATATGTTAGAAAAAATGGAGATCGCTAGCGCAAAAACCAACCCCAGTCCATTCTATACCCTGATTTACACGACCGAAATAACGCCGACGAATGAACAACAAATAGTTAACCCCGATGATAGAGCAACTATTCTGAAACAGATAGTTCGCCTCGAACATCTAAATCCCCAACAACTGGAGCAAGCAAATCGCTTGCTCAACACTTATGCTGATCGCTTCCATATCGAGGGAGATGTGCTACCGGCAACTAATGTACTAACGCATAAGATTATCACGACTGATGCTCTCCCCGTAAATACCTTGTAAAAGAAGCCTTGTGCACTGTTGTTTACAGTCACTGTTCGATTATTGCAATTCCCTGACATGAATGTCCCGTTTATAATTACAATGGATGCTTCCGGGTACGCAATAGGAGGTATACTGTCCCAAGGCTAAATAGGAAAAGATTTACCAATCGCCTATTATTCTCTGGTCCTCAGAGAATCCGAATTGAACTACGATAACTATGAAAAAGAATCCAAGGCTGTTCTTGACTCGATACGACATTGGCGGAAGTATACGAGTATCTTTCTTCGCAAGGTGTTTATTATCATCGACCTTTCCTATTAGTATAGTTTAAATCCGCCTATTTAAACACAAGAGTATAAAAATGGAGATTTAGATTATCCGAATTTGAATACGAAATATTGCACAAAGCCGGGAAAATTAATTTAAACGCCGATGCCTTATCTCGCAACCCGATAGAAGAAATCTCAGTAAACGTGATAATCTGTTGACAAAAGATGCAGGATAAGAACGAACGGGTAAAAGCAAACCCTTCCCCTAAGGTTGTTACTGACAAATCAAACCATAAAAATCGATCGGAAACCCCGCAACCCGTAGAGAAAAGGAAGTAAGATAGGCCAAAGAAAGTACCAATACTGCCAATAACCTTACCTATAGTATCTTCGGATGCCATTAACAAGCCTCCTTCACCTAAGCATATATCTAGAATACATAAGGAAAATTTACTGTTTTCCAGCAACACTGAGAGTTTCTGGGAGGAGGAACCAGTGAAAACAAAGAAGCGAGGCAGACTTCGAAAAGCCCCTGTCAATGCCGAATCACGAAGAAAATTGAACTCCGAAGGTAGCAATAGCGCCTCCGAGTCTACTGACGAATTCTCTGGTTCCGGATCTGACAACTCAATCACTGTAGAGGCAGAAATGCAGAAAATACCCCCGGTTGACGAACTGGAAATTAATATCGAAATCCCCGACAATAGTAATAAATTACATATTGTAGAAGCAAAAGACTCACTACAATATAGAGGGAGCCACATACTATATTTTGCGAGTAGTACGGGCGAGTCTTGCGATAAAGGTGTTAGAGGATTACTCGAAGGTAATAAGATACCAATCCGACAAAATTTAAACCCTGGTATGATAATTACAACTAAGACAAGCAATAGTA
The DNA here is from genome assembly GCA_018906755.1 of Sycophaga agraensis. Classification (NCBI taxonomy): domain Eukaryota; kingdom Metazoa; phylum Arthropoda; class Insecta; order Hymenoptera; family Pteromalidae; genus Sycophaga; species Sycophaga agraensis. Next base: position 71,173 of record JACCIE010000139.1, read on the forward strand.
AATTTTTAATTAGCATTTGTATACTAGAAGAAAGCCCCGAATCACAGGCAATAATAAAAGAAAATACACGCGCGAACTGCGCGAATTCTCGCAGCAAAAGCGAATAACTGAGTATCGCAAAGGGCGAAACTGTAGGCAGTTTGTATAGTCCGAAATTATAGACCTATTAACTAATAACGTCCAAGGAACAAAAATCAAAATAGTAATATGCAACGGTACTCTTAAATATGTACCAGATTCGGAAAGAGACGCTCTATTTTATGAATTGCATAACTCACCCATAGGTGGACATAGAAGTGTGTCAAAAACTTTTAGGGTCCGTAGAGATTACTACTGGGAAAGTATGAAACTAGACATTCAAAGGCGTATACACCAATTTCTAGATAACCAATTAACAAAATTAGTTCGTTTAAAAACGAAACAACCAATGATCATTACCTATACCCCTAGTAAGACTATAGACAAGATCGCCCTAGATATAGTCATTCCACTGCCGATCACTGAAAATAGTAACGAATATATATTGACCATACGGGATCAATTGTCTCAATACTGCTTAGCCGTCCCTTTACCCAATGCCTTGGCTACGACCATGGCAGACTGTACTTTTTGATATTAAAAAAATTTATTCAAAAATATTGCATAACAAATTTATTATAAATAAATGTATTGTTTAATTATAATGTTACAATTTTGTTTCAGCAATGTATAACCCCTCTATTTCTTTTAAATCGACCCTCACAGATGTTTTTTTTGAACAACTATAGGTTATTTTCTAAAAAGCAGTATATTCGAACTTATTGCTTAATCAATCATAGTTACCTTAATAATAATATAAATGCCATACATCTTTTAAGAAATACTAGTTTTTATTTCACCTACAAGCTTAATGAAAAAACAACAAAGCCCGAAAATTGCAGCTAGTCTCAGATGCACGTCATGTGAATAAAAATAATAAGATAGAGATTGCAAAAATTAAATTGGTTGCAAACCTAATTAATAGATATTCATTAATCGTGCTTTTAACGGAGGAGGAGAGACGTATGCAATAGGTAACGTGCTCGTTGCGATACCGATTGAAACATTCAAAATTATACTATTTATCAATTATTATTATTATTTATTATTATTATTATTATTTATCTGTTATTATCAACTCTATATATATTTATTATTGTTAGCGGCGACATTACGTATGTTATATTTTTTTATTTATACCGTGAAAAAGAAAGATATGTATTTTATTTATTGTAATTTATGTATTGTATATAAGCTGCTGATATCAAGAATAAAAGAAAATAGTTTTTATAAAGGGGAGCGATACCTTGCGAGTTCGATTTATTGTTAGTTAAGTTTTTTGTTTATTAATTTGGGTTTTGGAAGGCCTGACCCACGTGCGCGGGGGACAGAGAACGAACCCGTAGCCGCGTGGCTCAGTGATTCGCGGAGGCCTCGAACCGAAACGAGATCGCCCGACTTCTTGCCAAGGACTAGGACAGCAACCCCAGTCAGTTATGAGTAGAACGATTCCTCGATCACCTTCAAGTTGAGGAGACGGCGCCGAATACCCGCCCTTTTCATTTGGATTTCCCGTAATTGTAAGGCGGCGCGACAAAGCTTTGAGGACTTTCCTTTGAGGATCGCTGGCGCGAACGCGCGAGCTACGCACTTGTTGTTAGACCTTTGTCGAGAACGCATCGCTTGCCTGTCGCAAATAATGAAGCTATATTCAATAATTCGAATTTTATTGTGCCCTACCATCTCCACCTTCCTCCGAGGCCTTCAATGGGACTATTCAGCTGAATGAATGTGTGTATGTAGGGTAAAGGAGCCTCTAAACAAGTACTGCTGGATCTACGGTGATTTGCCTGTACGCCCCGCAGGAAGCTATCCCGACGAGGCGATGAGGGCAGCGTCTCCCTTCTGCGACAAACAAGTAGCTCACGGATGCATCCAGAAGGCGCATCGGTGATCCACATTCAACCCCTAATCACAAGGTGTAAGTAACCACGCCGAGGGGACTGGTTGACCAGTGGGGTACTAGTGCTTGCTAATGGTACACTAGGGGCACCGGGACCCCCCCCCCCCCCCTGTGTATCAAGCCTTACCACCGCATGCGGAGCCTTTGCGGTTGCGAACATATCCTTTCCAATCTACTCGTGGGAACAAAGTGTATCAGTTCTTAATTAAAACTAGTAAGGTAATGGATAAGGCAGAGGAGGAGGAAGTGGTACAGAGTGGTACGCCGGAAGTCGGACTTGACACAGAGTCTCGTTTGTCCCAGGTCGCCTCTGATTTACAGACTCCTCAGTCGGCGGAAGGTGCCGAAAGTGTACCCCTGGTAGCATCCAAAAAGAGGATGTGTGAGTCGCTGAGGAAGAAGCTGGCCAGTGAGACAGACGAGCCCAATGATTCCGCAACCCCAGGGCAGGAGTTGGGGCATAAGGGGCAGTGCGGAAAAGGCACGGCAAGTCACCAGCCAGGCTTTACGTGGACGGGGTAGGTGGCGGGCGGTGTCCTGACGGACGCCGAGCGTATGAATCTCTTGATCATTGTCGTGGTCAGAGAGGACTATCCTAATAGTCCGATCATTCCGGCAATGTTTGCGCAATTCCGGGTGGCGGTCAGGAAGGAGTTTGACCTTGGCCATGCGGCACATTCAATGAGGAGGTTCAAGACTCCATCAAAAGGGCCAGGAAACAAGGTACAGAGACCTTATCGTATCTAAGAATCCGAAGGCCCTCCTTGGAACGCTAAAATTATCGGATGGGAGATATGCTACATCGAATGAGGAAATGTTAAACTTTCTCATTCAAACACAATTTCCTAGTTACACAAAGGACACTACAGATCCTATACGAAACGGGAAGGTGGCTGAATGAAATACCCAGAACTACGGGCTCCTAGGAGATTACCGTATGGTAGCAAATAGAATTGTCACTCAAGAAAGGACCAGGTGGGTGATCAGGTCGTTTGATCCCTTCAAGTCGCTCTGAAGAGTTGGCAAGAAACTAAGGTAGTCTTTATACCAAAACCGGGTAAATACCGATACACATCACCCAAAGATTTTACACCAATCAACCTGACCTCCTTTGTCCTTAAAACAGTGGAGAAAATGGTTGATAGATACATACAAATAAGAGCTCATCTCAAATGAGATAGGACTTCATAGCGAGCAACATGCTTACAGATCGGGGAGATCTACGGAGACCGCACTATATAGAGCGACCTCCTATATTGAAATGCAAATAAAGCAAAGGTATTTGCAATAGCAGCTTTTCTAGATATAGAAGGAGTATTTAATCACACGGCACGGGATATAATTAGGGCCGCCATGTGCAGGCATAAAGTTCATCCACGGCTGGTGGAATAGGTGGACCACATATTGGGAAACTGGAAGCAGAAGGTCAGTAAAGGTAGCACGACGATAACGAGCACCGTAGGGTCTGAAAGCTCCCAAGGAGGCGTTCTGTCACCGCTGCTTAGTAGTCTGCTGACGAGCTCCTACAACTGCTCAATGATGCAGGGGCTGTACGGCTACAGGATACGCAGATGACATCCTAGTAGTAGCCGAAGGTCCGTTCCTTGACCCCTTTATGGGATTCATACAATGTGCCCTTATATTGGTAGAAAAATGGTGCTATAAAACGGGGTTTACTGTCAACCCTAAGAAGACTCAGATCCTCATGTGGACCAGAAGATACAAATGGGAAAGGGAAGCAAGCTGCCTTTAGCCGCACATAAATTACCCCTAAAGGATCGTTTTAAATACCGAGGTGTCATTCTAGATAGTAAATTGTGCTGGAGGCAACACCTAGAATATGTTAACAGGAAAGTCACAGCCAACCTATGGCAACTGCGAAGAGTTGTGGGTAGGAACTAGGGACATGGACCGGAGACCATGAAATGGATCTACGAGGCTGTACTTCGGTGCTGGGTTTGCTTCTAGATATCAAACCATTCAAAGTGACCCTGATGGTAGCGGCTGCAGACATTCTACATAGAGTCACAAACACGTAAAATGAAGGAAGCATGGAAGGGCTAGATAAGCTCCTCAGAGGATTGGATGAAAAGGCCACTCTTCGGATGTGCCCTAATGCCATGACCACCTGCTTCCTCTTTAACAAAAAGTATAGAATCAACATTTCACCTCGCAAAGAGGCACGTTCCTAAAGATGGTCACATCTAGTACACGGATGGATTTAAACATAGAATTAACATTGGTGCTGGAATATACTGTAGGCTAAATGACAGAGGTACGATATTGCCTTTGGGAACGTACACGACAGTGAAACAGTCTAAATTGACGACTATAAACTGGGCTGTAGAGCTGGCGAACGATGCGCTCCTCAAATATACATCTGCTTAGACAGCAAGTGTGCCCTACAGACACTAGACGGTTTTACGACTAGCTCTAGGTTGGTTTGGTGATGCTATCAGTTTCTAAACAAACTAATCAAAGAAGAGATTAGGCGATGGTTAGAGGTGATGACATACGGTACATGGAACAAAGTCGACATGTGTGGTCAAATAAAGACTTTCGTTAGGGCCACTAATGCTAAAGATTGGTCTGAACGCATAGTTCGACTAAACAAAATCAAGGTTAAGGTACCGGTGGAGATAGTGACAAGACACGGTAGCCTAAAGAACACAAGTGCAGAATGGGCTTAGTAACATACCCTTTCTGTAGATTCTGCTACTAGGAAATTGAAACCGCTGGGCATATATACTTTGTGGCTGCCCCGCCTTATCTGGGAAGAAGTAACTATTCTTTGGTGTATATACTATTCTTTTGGGAGGCTACCGGGCAGACTCACCAGGGTTGTTAAATGCACAGGAGGGACGCCAAGAGATTACCCATGCGTCCGGAGGCCTGCTTAAGCACCAACTCCAATAAATAATAATAATAATTAGTGAGGGTGAGGGCTCGTGAGGGTCCGTGTGTTAAGTGCGGAGTTTCACTCGGAACCGCCGTAGTGGTACTGTAGTAGGTTTGAGATCGCGGAATGTTTGAGACAAACCAGAGGTAACATCTTCTTCAAGTGAGGACGAATCTCTGTACGGGACGACAATGATAACTGCACCGCAACCAGTTAGCTCCGTTGCATGAGCCTATCAGGGTACTATTGGCGGCCGAGTGAAGTTGAGAGATTCTGCTCCTCCTGTCCCGTCAGCTACCATCAGTTGGTGCAAGAAATTGAGGGATATAACAAAGATAATGTAGTGTAGTAACATTGCGTGGCAGTCCTTAGGCTCGACGCTCCTGAGTGGTACTAGAGTGTCGAGTGTATGTGTATAGATTTTGACTGGTTTGTTGAAAACAAAAGTGTAACAATACGTCACCCGCCATCTTCACGAAAGCAAATGTGCATGATTTTTAGGAAATTCAGGCCAGCTTATCGGCAATATCTGATGGATTTAGATACCCCTGATATTCTGAGCATGGTCGAGCTCGGAAAGCGTTTGGAGTATGTTGCCCTAAGATGTTGTCGAAATCCGTCAACGTTGGTGCCAAAAAGTGGGAGAAGAAAGTAGTGACTGTTAGAAAAAGGTCGTCTTGGAGGTGCGAGAAGTGGTGCCAGCGGAGAGGTCGTTGCCGTGAGTGGGGTCACCCAGTGGAGAGATTATACACCGAAGTAGATACTGAAGCTGCCTGCACCATTACTCAAAAGTGGTAGTGTGCCTGTGCAAACATCTGTGGCTACTGGTCCACTTTACGGTTCATTTAAAAATGAATTTGCCCAAGAAGAATTTATGACGAGAGGAGGGTAGTCATCGCTTCTGCGTTGATTATAGAGATGTGATCAATGCGACCACGCGTGGTAATTATCCATTATCGAACATGGTATGGATACTGAATAGGTTGCGCAAAGCCCGCTATATCTCAAAGATCGACCTCAAAAAAGCTTATTTTCAGGTGTTTTTAAGCGATATTAGTAGACAGTATACTACGCCTGGTTCAGGATAGTGGAAGTTTGTGTGACTTCCTTTCGGGTTGTCTAATGCGCCGATGACGTTTTGCCGACTTATTGGAGCATTATTTGACCCAGAGGTTAAGTCTCACGTTTTCAATTATTTGGACGACCTGATTGTGGTCACATAAACGTTTGATGAAAATTTGAATTGGTCAAGTGTGTTAAATCAGATAGTTGAGGTAGGCCTAAAGGTTAATAGGGAGAAGTGTGAGTTTTGCTGTTCGAACATTCATTTTCTAGGTTACCGGCTGGACGCTGACGGTCTCAGATTAGATCCCGAGAGACTTCAGCCAGTCCTGAATAATCCGACGTTTAAAAACATAAACGTGTTATGCACGTTTTTAGGTATGGTAAACTGGTATGCAAAATTTATAAAGAAAGAGTCAGAAATCAGAGTTCAGGAAAACAGAGTTCTTAAGAAAAGATAAAGTGTGAAAGTGGAATAAAGTACATCAGCCGGAATTTGAAGCCTTGAAATCTGCTCTGTGTGAGGCTCGTCGCTCGTCCGTCCACAGAATTTGCCACAGTGCCAACCGATGCAAGTAATTATGTAAGTGGTGCTAGTTGACGCAGGAGGATCAGGAGGGACATGAGCATCCGGTTGTGTATGTCAGCTGTGTATTACATACGGCTGAAAAGAATTACACAACTATGGAAAAGGAGTATCTCGCTCTCTTTCAGGCGATTAAGAAATTGAGACCATATTTGGGCGCTATGAATTTCGAGCAGTAATAGACCATAGGGCGCTAAAATAGTTGAAAAATCTTGAGGACCGGACGGGAAGGTTGGCGCGTTGGGCTCTTGAAATGGAGCAATGGAATTTTGAGATAGTACATTAAAAAGGTGCTCTCACAAATTTCCTGGGTGGAAAGTTAAGGTAGGCGTGTTGTAGCGTTATTCTCCGAACGAAACTTCGGAGGCGGTTTTTTTAGGAGAGGAGAAATGGAAACTCGTTCTGCCTGATATGTATAGAGATAGAGTTAAAAGAGAGCACTATTGGTCAGGTTTTTATTACAGTATTCATGCTTTTGTGCAGTAGTGTAGTGAATGCCAACGCTATAAAGTCTCTCAAGCGGGGCCTCGCGAGTTGATGATAAAAGAATTATTGAGCGACCTTGGGAAATAGTAGCGACTGATGTAAAGGAGCTTCCCCGTAGTAGGGGGTAATATAAATATATTCAAGTATTGTAAGACCTCTTTACTAGATGGATGGAGCTAAAACCTTTACAAGCAGTAAACGGCAAAGCGGTCAGCAAAGCTATCGCGGTGTTAATCATTTTCATGTGGGAAACACCTAGGTTTTTGTTGACAGACAATAGGACAGAGTTCGTCAATAAACATCTCCATCAGGTTTTGAAAGAGTATGGAGTGAAGCATGTAACTACTCCCCTGTACCACCCACAGGCTAATAGGGAACTGAAAACGATGTTTGTCACGTACGTGGAGGCCGATATCGTCAGTGGGATGAGTACTTGCACGAATTCAAGTGAAGAGACGGCAACACTTCGTCCAGAAGACATGAAGGAGACGCCACAGCTACTTGTTACGAGGACCATCAAAGGCGGAGGCACTGTAAAGCAATACTCGCCGGCCAATGAACCATCTCGGAACGAACCGTCAGTCAGTCAATAAAAAATAGTATGATATATAAAAATTAACAGTTTCAGAGTTAAAAATCGTGGTAATTATCGGTTTTAATATTTCATTCGAAGTATCTAAAAAAATTAAAGTCAGCGCTTGCTTCGCTATCTGAGTTATCTGCACTTGCAATATGATTTTTTCGGAAAATGATAAGTCTTTTCATGTCCTTGTTTAATTCTTTATTTCCTTTCTTTGTCACCTTGCAATACGGCACTAAAAGGATTTTTGTAAAACTTGCACAACTTTAAACCCATAGTTATAACAATTTCGAAAATATTCAAGCTTGCAAAGTCAGAATCAAAGAATAATTTAAGTCTGGTAAAACTTCATATAATAGTTAAAAAAATAGTATCATATGTCTATATAGAAAATTAAGAGTTTCAGAGTTAAAAATCGTTAAAATTTCGAATATCATGAATCTTGCCTTTTAAAGCATTCATTTTTTGAGTCCAAGGTGTCCAAAGAATATGAAAAATGTTTTATTTTTGCGATAGCGCGCTCGACCGAGAGAATGGTTCTTCTATCGGAAAATGCGGACTAGAAAGGGAGGCAGCGGACTTATTCGCCGCAGCAAGCGGTGTACTAGCAGTACCCCCTACTGGATAAGATTCACAACAGAATCAGAGTTGAGGCAAGGAACCTTTGAATCAGCCAATGTTGATTTAAAAGTTCATTCCTACCGAGCTGCAGCCATGCAGCCCCGAGCCTCGCCCATATACAGGCCTATTCGTGTTAGCCCAGGTGGCAGACGTGGCATAACCGACAAGCGCGGCCATGTCGCCGCTGAGAGAGATGAACCCACCGCTGACTCCAGTGCGAAACCCGACTGCGTCAGTCTACGGTGCGTGCCACGGGTCTGGCAGGGTCTATCCAAGTAGGTAATGTGATTGCTGTCTGACAGAATTGGCAAAGTAGTGAGTACGCCAGCGTCGTGGACATCCAGGCGATAACGCAGGAACCGTCTACGGAACTCCTGCGATCTATTATTATTATTATTATGATTATGATGATTATTATTATTATTAATGTTGTTATTATTGTAATTATTGTTGTTATTACTATTATTGTTATTATTATTATCATTCGCCCGGGTGCTAAGCTTAGGGACACTTGATTGTCACCATTATATCTCTATCCTCCGGCTATTCCTCAGAGGTTTCCATGGTCCCTGAAACTTTACAATAAGAAAGCAGGTTATGTATGTCCACCTCGGCAAACTGCTTCGGTTTAAAAGTCTTGCCGTCGCACTAAATCGGTTATGCCCATAAACAATACAAAATAGGTTTGATACGGTAAGAGGCGAAATAAATACGATATCGAGGAAGACAAAATTGGCGAAAATAATGAAGGGCGAGCAGAAAGATAAAAGCTGAAGCTTACATCCGAGAGTAAGTAAAAATTTTAATAAAAGCATCGTCGGATAATTAAATCATAAAAATAAGTAAAGATGAGAACAGTAGTGAAGGAATAAATAGCAATAAGATTGTCGGCACCGACACGACGAACAGAGTAGTGTGAAAATTCAGGCGACAATATTAAATACGAAGCGAATACAATGTGGAGCCCAAAGCGCACTAGAGTGTACTGAACTTTCAGCCGTTTATCAGTCCAGTCGACTTACTTCCTACCGCAATTAAAGGACGCTGTAGGCGAGGAAAATATTGTATCAGAGGGATCGGAAAGTGATCGGGTTGACGGTAATCAACCCAGTAGGGCAATAAAGGCACTTACAATGGAAGATATCGAAAATGAAATCATTGTAGGGGTCGATTTAATCAAATAATCCGACTTTGTAATCCGGGTAAAAAAAATAGACAAGGCAAGAATTATTAGGGTCGAAAGTTATACGAACTGTATAACGAACAGTAGGGGCATTTAGACGATATAGTGAATCGCCCAATACAGGAGTCGACATCGAGAATAGGCCTAACGATTCTAACGCAGTACTATATACGTAAATGTGTACTATATATCGACACCGAGTTCGTCGCATTTTACTGCGGATGCTTGAAGTCGCTGGCGCAACTTTGTGAATGCGTATATGATACTCCGGATGAACCATAAACCGACGTAAATGCGAGTTTGGATTTTTCGGAATAGTGGAGTGGTTCTTGCAATTTATATAAAATGAGTATGATTAAAAACAGACCTTAGTTATATTATTTCGGACAGGCGAGACGTAACGATGGGGCGAAGAATAGCAAAGAGCGTTTGAAAAGCTAAAGACGCCGGACTCGATGAGACGTATCGCCGTGCTTCGCGAGAGAAGAAGATTGGTCATACACAGGACTGGGATACTTTTCAAAGGATGGGACCCCACACTAACAGGTGGCCGGATTAATCCGTCCACCCGCTGCTGCTTCGGCTGTTGGGCGCACGACCACCTTTTGACGAGATGTCAAGCAGCCATCCGGCCGGCTCGAAAATTTGTGTAGTCAGCTGTATAGTATACTATAGTATTGATTCAGTGAAACTTTTATTTGTCACGTAATCAAATTACTTATACGATCTTGAAAATGGAGAACAACTTCATGTTAAGTTTTTAAATACATAACCTGTCAAAGTAACTAAAGAAATATAAGTTGATGATTAAGATAAAGGTTATGTATAATCATTTACCAGATAAGTAATTTTTTACCATCCGATTTCTACAGTTTACGTTCTTGGACTATTTTAAATTTAATTATTTTTCCTTAGCGTGCAATATTTATAATGCAAAGTTTGCTACAGTATTTATATCGATTGATATAAACTTTAGTGTTATTAATAAAGGTTTTGAAATTTAATTAAAAATGTTAGAATTTATTTTATATAAACATTTTAATATTTAGTCTTAAATCGTTTGTGACGCACCTCTCGCGCGACGGCCCCTCAATTCAAATGAACAGCGGCTCGAGGTTCCGTGACAGCGTGGGTTGGCAGTCAGTAGGCGGTCATCGTCGAAGTGAGGCGCCAATTACCCTATGATCGCCGATGATTATCAACCCACGAGGAGCCCGCCATTCTGGTGTGATATTCGCACCAGAAAACTTCGTCTTGTTCCACCTGGTGACGCGCATTTCCTGCTCCAAAACGCGAAATTCACAAAGGTATCCAGCAAGCAATCGTGGAGAGTTTCCAGGGGATCCTACCATCCAGGACTATGGTTGATTGCAGCTTGATCGGGCGCGAGACGAGGCTGCGGTTCCACAACATCAAGGAGTGTGTGGAATCTCCGAAATCGAACTGGCAAGTTATGAGCCATGATCCACTTGCGACCCTGGCCGCCGTGGAATGTGGTGAGCGGTGCCTGTCTGGCGTTGCATAATGGCCCCCATTGGTCCTAACCGTTGGCAGCAGAACCAAAGCAGCAACTTATCTGGATAGAGGCTAAACCCTTCGCGGTCCTGCATTCGCCTCCCCGGATGCATGAATGATGTACGTAGACGATGTGCGCCTAGACGGATGTATGCGCCGAACGGTGATTGCCGCGAATAAATATTGTGAATTTCTCCTTAGTCCTCTAGTGTTTTTTTTTAGTGATGCCCAACTATCCCTCCTCGATCCTCTTGCACGACGACCGCCATGGGGCTAGCCGCCCAAACTATCACGGCCGGGTCCCCTTAGGCGCGACCACGGACCTGCATTTGGATGAATTATGCGGGATCGGGAAATAGTGGCGGGTGCTCTGGGCTTTTAGGAAACTTGTAATACCATATCAAATGTTTAATAATTGTAATATATTAAGATCAAACAACTTTTGCCTGAACCAGAATAAATTATAAGATTATGATTTAACGTCAATTAAAAAGTTAGTTTTTATCAAATATTTTTTATTATTATTGCAGATGAATGATTATGTAACAACAAAAAGTATTTCAATTTTTAAAGTAATAACTTTGTCAAGATATTTCGTAGAATTTGTTTCATAATTCCACTTAAAGGATAAATCTTATTTATTAAATTAGATACATTAGATTTAATTTATTAATAATAAATTGAACTTTTTATCCAATTTTCAGAATTTCTATTCAGTAGTTCTTCTGATTTAGTATCTGTAGTAAATGGGATATTTTCGTCAAATTTTTCAGCTGCCATTTCCTGTAAATTTTAATAATTATATATATAATGCTATGAATCAAAATACGTTTTATTATATAACATATTAATTATAAATATTGGTTGAAAAATGAATAAAGGATTTTTAATAAGACCTAAAATAATAATTTATATAAAATTTACAGAATTTTAGCAGAATTTTAGATAAACACGAGGTTATCGCGGAGCTAATCTAGAATAATTGCGAGCGCATGCGGAATAAAAATTTGTTTACGCAACGTAGTTGATGAATCGCGATCTGCCACTGAATTTACGATGTAATAAATACAGACATTTTAAGTTTATGTCGCGTGGCCAATAAATAAATCTCTTATTTATTGACCATGTCGGTGGCGCGAACCGGCATTTCGAAACCTCCCTGCCTTTTCCCTAATTTTCGACGAAACGAGCGGTTTAAGGGATCAGGCCGCCTTCACGGGAGTTGTGACAACTTATTAGCTGGGCAATTACCCAGCTGCCGCGCTACGCAGAGTGCTCGGCCGCGGGACAAGTGTTCGCATCACAGAACGTATAAGTGAGTGACACGGAAGATGTCAGAGATATATTCGACTCGGATTTATGCATTACAATACATAAATGTTATTAAATTCTATCACAATTTTGTCAATATCATAGATTTAACGCAGTATAGGGCAATAAATAAATAAATACATCAAATTATACAAATATCATACACGCTTTCAGACAATAAGTGAAATTAATGTATTCAGAATGAAAAGTGAAAGATGAATACTAATACACATTGTGAGGATATCTGACTAGAGTTATTCAAAATTACGATGTGCCGATCAAACGTTCCTTGACTAGCCCCTTGAAGCGACAAAAGAAGGATGCCTTCTTTATGCAGGATGGTAGGTTATTCCATAGATGAGCACCTTGAACAAAGAAAGATTTAATTTCTATCTCGATGCGAATTCAAGGAACAGAAACTTCTTTACAGTCACACCTGATTGGTCAATCGGATGTGTTAGAGGAAAATACATCAACGAGGTTCTCCGAGTTACAGAGCCTTAAAAACGTGTAGATCTGCAAGTACATAAAATATTCCTTTCAACTACTATCTAACCCAATCGATTGAATGGGGTGATGTGATCATCCCACCTAGTACCCGTCACATATTACATACAAGAATTCTATGAACGTTATAGTCTTGTACTCTACTCTTGGAACGTATCTAAATAAATACGGACAAACTGAGTGTTAAGCTCATCCGGTGTGGGTCCATACAATGACCCGTGCGCTCGCGGCAGTCCTAAATTCTGCAACTCGTGCCAGATTGTGCTGGAGATTCTCCTATACCGTTTATATAGTGCCCTAATATTGCTCTGTAAGAGACAAATCTTGAGTCCAACCTAGGCTGGCTTTTCTTATTTAGGTTTACTATCTGTACCAACGCCAGTTCATTAATTGCCTCTATAGGATCGGAATTAAGCCTCGTGACCGTGGACTTAACGTTAAAATCATTCGCCAAAAACGACCCCAGTCTAAACTAGACAACATCTCTATCAGTCCGTTACCATCGGTGATCTTGTAATTCTTGTATTCAAAAGAAGAACAGATACGTTCTGGGATAGGCATCTACAGTAACATCGATTATATTGTGCCTGCTATAAAAAGGAGCAGACTCATTGGCGGCAAAAATCACCGTATCGTTATCTTCAATACGAATGACGTCAATCTACGTACGAAATCTGGGTGCAGTGTGCGTAGGGATGTGTTGGACGATTTGCAAAGACAGCTCCGCTACAAGCTGGCGAAGAATCGCAACATCCTTACAGTCCAAGAAAAAATTAGTGTTCAGAAGACTGAGAATGATTTTATAACTGTAATTCGAAATTAATCGCTGCAATACATCTAAAAATTTTGAGTTCCTCATGAATGAGACAGTTGGAATCATAACCTTCGGTGGTGCAATTGTGTACGACAGCAGAAAAATTTAAAGGTGTTAAAGGAACGACTGTGATGCATAGTAAAGTAAATCGATTCAAAATCACCCACAAAATACAATTTCGGTGGAGATCGATGAGCACAGCATCGGTTGTACACGACCCTGGGGCCACGGCCGGAGACGATCTTGAGCCTGAATTTCACCTGATCGTTGGTCAAATTCTTAGAAATAGCGCGCGAGAACAAAGGCGCGGTTTTCCTTGCGGAAAAGCGGGAAGAGCAACCGGCGATGGAGTGGGCGTCGGCGCGGCGGGTAGCTTGAATTTAGACTTGGCCAGAATCAGTAGCACGAATCAGACAGAGTAAAAAGAGAAAGTTTCCAACAATTTATTACGCCTCTCCTTATATTTCGTCCTCTTCCTTGGTATTTATCAATTACAATTTTGGTGCCGTGACCAGGATATCATCCCTGGTTGGGAAGAGGACAGTGAAGTATTGTGCAGCGTATTTCTAAATTATGTGGAGCAAGCTGTCGGGTTCGCCAGCAGCGAAGATAAGCGGCGAAGCGTTCGGACGAAGGCGATCAACACCTACAGCCCTCAACGAGTCTGGAGGATCCGCAGTTTCAACGAATTTGCGCTGGGGAGAAAGCATCGTTCAGGAGGTCCCTGGAGCGCAACAGCAGGTACCTCGCGAAGCCAGCTCCCTAGCAATCGAACGAAATTCGCTCGGTAATTCAGAATCTAATTACAGCTATAAAACCTATTAACTATGCAGAAGAACCTAATAATATTGCTAATAAGATGTTAGTAATTGCAGAGCCCAGAACTCTGCCTGTCACATATGCAACAAATCCATTTTTTCTACTTTACAGTTTTAAAAGTTAACGCATAACAATATAGGTCATACCATTGAAGAATGTCATAGAACCAAGGGAGCAAGTTATTTTTCCATCCTTCTGATGCAAAGATGGAGAAAACAGTTTATTTGCAGAGTTAATTCCATTGAAATAAATAAGATAATAATAATTAAATAAACATTAGTTCCCTGTAATAAGTTCATAAAATTACCATATATAGCAGTCTTTTTCTCTGATTTCTGGTAATAATAAGTTATAAGCGTATTTTTCTGGTAAGTAAGTTATAAGCGTATTTTTAAACGTGGATTGTTCATAAATTAATTTCCTTATGGTTATACATAGCAAATCAACCAAACTTTAAGTACCACGGCTTTGTTAATAGAAGGCTCTTTCACATTGTTAATAATAAATTTTAGTTGTTTGGTGTTAAGAAGCCTCTATATAGCTTCGAAGACAATAATTGACTACGATTTTAATGAGTTGTTAATTGATAATGATACGTTTTTTCAAGAATTTAGTTCGATAACGAGAAAATAGAAAAAGAATCAAGAATCAACTGAAGATTTAAATGAATTTGAAGCATTCTCTTTGCTAAATGAGGTCGATAATAATTTTAACAATGATGATGATTTGAACTTAGATCTGCTCCTCGCCTAATGAAGATAATAACAGTTAGTCAAGTGCGCAAATGTATAATAATATGATCTCGTCCTACCAAAAATAAATATTATTTACCGGAAATAGTGAGGTTATTATTTAGAGCGACGTTTTCTTCTGACGTATTATTATTTTCTTATGTCCGATAAAGATCTGTGATCCGCAGAATCCTGGTGGAAAAGTATTCTGGTTAAAAACTTTGCGGAATGCATCTCTATTTCGAGATTCAGCGCCCTGCTGGTAGTTTTCGAATAACAGCAAGGAAGATGTTTTTAATTTTTAATATTTTAATCAAAGAATAAATATACGGAAAAATGTCTAAAAGTTACACTTCATTCGGTGCTCTCGAAGATACTCAACATTGGTACTGGGATCTGGAACACACATTTGTAGATTGACCGGTTTTCTAATGCTTTCCAAGACCAGCTGTCTGCTATGTCTACTGTTCGAATGCCGTCAGATTGAAATTATTCTGGAAAAGATCAGATCTGTTCCGTAAATATCTGATCGATACGGACGATTAATCTCATGAATAAGCATCTAAAGAGAATATGATAAACGCATTAGGAAAAGTGATACACTAAACGGTGCCAAGAGAGAGAGAGACCCTTCCGTCGATGTATTTATGGACAAACAAAAGGCTCTCTAGAAGTCTACAGGCTCAACGAACTCAGAAAGCGAATTCTGCAGTGGCGAAGAAGTAGTAATTGGTTGTGGCTTCATCACTTGTCTGAAATATATCGAGCTTAGGGGGAAGATAAAAAACTCTAGAATCGCACTATAAAGGTTAGAGAGGGAAAGGATCGAATAAAGGCCATAGGGCAATATATCTAGGGGTCGGCCATGTAACTATTATTTCCTACGAATGAAGGAGTATCAGAAATCCTAAGGCAGGACCGTTCCAGAGAGCTCGCAAGCCCGAGCGGCTAGCCGACGAAGATATCGCGCTCGATATCCTCTCAGGAGGTCTAGTTTAAAACTAGGACTATGACTTGTAATCCGATCGCCTTTTCTGGACTAGTGACGAGTCGATGGTAATCCCGCACACCGGTTGGCCGATCGAGGACGGATGGCGGCGCGGCTTTTATACCTACGATCGCGGAGGGCCCTTCGGAAGGATCCGATTAAGGTTAGGCAGTGAATATAGGCCACCGATTCACCATCGCCACTTCCTCGCTTGATCTTCAGATTCGTTTGAAATAAAATTTTTTTTTCCTAACATCGAACCCTCGACTCTTAACCCTTCTTTGTTTTATTATTACGCTACCATTTGCAACGTTCTGGTAGGAGGGATGGCGCACCTCTGGATTCAATTGTACGCCTTTCCTCGTCTCTTCTCAGCGCCACCTTTGTTTGCGGATGAGGACTCGAATCAAAGATAATCATTCCATTCAGTCGCTTCCGAGCTCCAGATCAGTTGGAACATTTAAGTCTTTCCTTTCCCCTGCTGTCCTTAGACTCTTGTTGGGGCATGGAGCTTATTCTCTGACTAATTAAGCCTACTGGTTCCTGTTGCTAGACATTATAATGCTATAGGAATTATTATGTTATTCGATAGATTTATACAAAGTATCTCGCCTCAACTTCGGGCCAGAAATGCTCCCGAGTCACTGCATTTTCGGAGTCTTTTCTCTATCCCAAGATGGTTCGACAATGGATGTGTATATACATCGTTCTTCAGCCGATCCCTCTTTACGCGACTTCGAACTAAATAGTCTTTATAATATTTGTAGGTAATATGTATAATATTTATATTTAAGTTAATTAAAAAAATTAAAAAATAATAATACTTAAATAATTAAATAATTAAAACATAGTCTTTTTAATAGTCAGATCATTATAAATAAACAAAAAATGATTTAATACGTAAATTACCATTGAAGAAAAATTTGCTATTGCACAAACAACAATAGAATACTTATCATTATTGTTAAAGCTAAATATAAAAAGAATACTTACTGTATCCCGGGGTGGACTCCAATAAGGTGAAAGTAATCTACGTTCATTAATGTTATTTACTTTTGAGCTCGAACTAGCATACGCACTTAAAACTTTTCTTTTCGAAATATTTGGATGAAGTTCATCTTCTATTGATCCGACATCTAGCTCATCATCTGTGTTTTCATCTTCTTGTAAGAGAATCTCATTTTCAATCGGTCTTATGCCTAGCAAATGTGATCTTTCAGAACATATAGCAGTATGGTTAATTGCATGGAAGGCAGAAAAATGACTACCACTATCTTGTGAATTGAGGGAATCAGGTAACCTTCTGTTATTGAATTCTGGATGTAAGGAACCTTTAAATAAAATGTGCATTTTTCATAAATTAAAATTTTGATTATATCTTTGCATAGTAATAATATATTATTATATAATATATCATTTTGCTACTGAAATTATCGCTTTGATCCAAGCAAAGCGAGAACAACAAATGAGACAATGTACATCCAATACATATGAGCGTATGAGTATCTTGTACCACTTTTCCTAGTATGTTGTAAAAAGTATGACAACTTCAATCATTGTAAAAAATTACAAACTGGTTCTTAAGTGAAATAAAGTAAGTATAATCAAGCAAGAAGTAGAATTGAATTCGGGGGAGCTTCAATCATTATAAATTTAAAGTAGCTTTTGCTCAGTGGCTAGCGTGCTAAGTAAAAAAAAAATGTTGCATGAGATACCAGGATTCTATTCAGGCTGCAATGATCCGGATTTTTTTCGGATTGTCTCTCACTGAATTTTCAGCAGGAAAATTTTCATTTTTCTCCTGTCTCTCAGGCCATGTGATAGTTCATTCGGTAAAGTGTCGTGTTCTAATCTGGTGATTTCGGATTCTATCCGTAACTTTTCTGTTTAACATAAGCACTATTAAATATTCTTGTGCGCTTTGTTCATATTCTTATGTACCATAAAACATTCAGCATATTCGTGTAGATATTTTGTATAAAGTGAAACTGTAGCAACTTAGGGAGCCTCAGACCAGAGTCGAGCGTCGTACGACGAGGCTCAGTTTACGTGTTTCACAAAAAACCATCAAAAAAATTATTTCTCATTTTTCCAGAGTTTTATTTTTGTCTCCCCATTCCTTCTGCATTCTTCCATGGTTTAACCTCAACAAGTTTTAGTGCCGTGACCAGAATATCATATCTAGTTTGGAAGGGCACAATCGTATTGTGCAAAACAACGAGGAGTAGAAGTACAAGGGAAACAAGGAGGGATGCGGAAAAAAAGGTGGCAAGCAAGCTGTCAGGCTCGACAGCAGCAAACATCATTCAGAAGACAACCAACATTTAGTGCTCGGCGAGTAGAAGGTTCCGGAGATTCACTGAGCCTACGCCAGGGAATAGAGTTTAGGGAAGAGGTTCCTGGAAGACTACTGCTGCAAGAGCGCTGCAACAAGGGTGAGACAAACTCCAGCGACGGCGAGGATGCCGCGGCCGATCAAACTGGCGCGCGTCGCGCTCGGTAAGGCCAAGCCCTCGAGCGAGCAGTCCGTCACACCCAACAGCAGAGCAGACCACAACCTGACCACGGAGAAGACATCACAGCTGCCCACTTGAGCTATACAGCAGAACATTGGGAGAGAGCCGCAGCTATGTTACATCGACGAGAGAGAGATCAGGTGAATAAAACAATTAAGAGTCAACGCCGGCGCTAGCCTTTTAATAAACCACGGCGAATGACCTCGAAGACGCTCTTGCCGCTGATGACTACTTGGAAGACAGCAAGTGCAACAAGTTCACGCGACCTGAGTAATGCGACGGCACCTGAGCCACAACACGATATTCGGAATAATATTTTTAATTGCGACGCTTTATTTGTTCGTCACTTCGCGACAAGAGCGCCGATATTGAATGAGCACGATGACGATTCAATTAATCGGCTAGGCTAGATCTGCCGATGATAGCAATAAGCCAGGAATATCTTCGGGTGAAAAGCTATTCGGAAGAGGGAAACATGAGAGTATAAATAAATAATATGATACAAAAATATGGTTATAAGATATTAATGCAATTATATAATAATACGAGGGAATCAAGTCGGGGAGGTATATGAATAGTAAGGTAAACGGGGAAATAGAGATAAAAAGAGCAGGACGATGGCAGAGGAGAGCGGAAAGAAAACTTAATTCCCCCGCCTTGAAAGAACAGAGGGAATAGGGAGGCTGATGTATGGGGATTGCTACGGATAAGGGGAAGATCGGCAATTACACGCATCAATGACAGACAAGAGACGGAAAATACTGGGAAACGAAGAAAAGTAGAAACAATTGCAGAAGAAGCGGCTAACAGCGTTAGCAACTCGCGACAAATGTTCAGATAAAGACTGTAACTGGGCGCTAGGAAAAAGAAGAGGCAAATGAAATGGAAGGATAGGTCGCAACAGAATATGCAAAGGGTGATTGAAGAAGCAGAAAAAACATGAGAATCAGTCCTAGATAAGATAAAATAAATAGGGAGGTGAAAGATAAAAGCGGGTGGGGACAGATCTCAGCATATTGGTGGGTGGATTTCTAATTGGAGTCGCAACAGTGGAAGGAAGGGTGTTATGGGCCGGAAACCGACAGCACACTCGGCAAACGGCAAAGACTGGGAATCTCGAATAATTTAGAAATGTACAAGAGCCGGGACATAGCTAGACACCGTGACTACAAGTCGCGGTAAGATACTTCTGCAGCACTGAAAGTTGATAAGGAATCGCGACATCATCAACGGGAAGAACCTATAAAAATAATAGAGAGGTAAAAAGTCATTTTCCACACGATGTGCATCATTGCATCGCTACTATAGGGGCGCTTAGCTTTACTGCCCCAGGAAGTCGGGCGGCTGTCGATCAGCGTGCAAACCTCAGGGTGTTGATCAATTGATGCCTATGGACATCCCACTGTGGGTATGGACGGTATTCGAAGTCTACTGCCAATACGGCTGCCCTTTAGCCACATTACCCGTGGTTGCGATAATGTGGAAGGAATCGCGGGATCTTAGACGAATGTTCCGTCATGTCAAGGCCGCTTTTTGCTAGATTCTGCGAGATCATACCTCCCAACAGTATCCGGACCTGCTAAAAGTCTGGTTGGCCGCGGCGTGATACAAGACACAGACCAGAACGTCGTCTTGCACTGAGAAGACGAAGAGCTGGGCCGTACGTTTGAAGAGTTTCAAGAGTGCAACTATGGCTCTAATCGATTGAATGAAATTGAAACCTATGACTTCTGTATCGACTACGGCGAGAGATTATGTATACATGAATATGTATAAACGTGTCACGTACAAACGGCGAAGTTAACGGCTTCGATATTCGCCGCCACGGAGAGACCCAGGCCCTGCGCTTGCAGCAAAGGGTCACCTGCAATGGAGCTGACCCGAATTCATGGCATTAGCGGCTCGAATATCCGCAGATCGAAGATGACGAACTTGAGCTGTGAGTAGTCTCCAGCAGTCTTTTACCTTGTATAATGTTCACTCTTTCACCCACGCACATAACACTTGGCTAATGAGCACTGTTACTTGCGTGTTGAAATACGGGTTAAACGTTATGTATACACATAATAACAATACGAAAAATGGTTTTGTAGTACTTGTTATTGATAAAATAATATTCCAACGTTTTGATATTTACAGTATATTAACGATTAATTTATACTTGAAATTGATTAGAAAAATCAATATCAGATAAAAAATTACGTAGTTGAAAATCTGCTTAGTATCAATATTATGAATCCGAGTGCCCTGTTCATACACAATTTTTTATCTTGCTTATTTAGATTTTGCATTTTTCAATTTTTCGTGTATATTTTTGTTCTATTTCTTCTGCAATTGTGAACTGGACAGCATCTTCAAAATATTCATAATTTTACAATAATTAATATATATCTTTTTTTTAAATCACAATAAACAAATTTAAGTCTTAAGATAATAATAAAATGACACACATAGTTCGATGACTTTCTGTGTGTGTTTTATCTAAATTAATATTAATTTAAATAATTTTAATTATTAAAATAGTAAATTATAAAATTTTTAACCATTTATAAATAAGATAGAAAATCATTGTAACGTTGTTTACAAAAAATAGCTCTATTCGCCATTTACCATGTGAACTTCCGTCTGAATACGTATCATTTCAAAATGATTTTAAAGTATTACAGTTTACAAAACTTCGATTACTAATTAATGCTTACATTTTTTCTGTTATTTTTGTTTGAATTATAATGAATAGTAGAACTTTATCTGCTGTTCCTGAGAGTGAAATCACAGTGTTGTCTCTCTATCTGTTTCTCTCTCGCTCTCTGACAGTTGGTTTTGCGCAATAAATTTTGTAAAAATTTCATCAGTGAGAGGACCTGTCTACAGGTTGTCGGATGCGGCGTCAGCTGGCCCGAGCACGGCGTGGCTCTATGACGGTTCTGCAACTTGCGCGTTATCGTTATCCTAGCTCGGCATAGAGCATCTTGCTAAGTGGCCCAGCGACTCGGTCCTCCGTACATATGCCATATTTTGGCCCATTTAATTCGCGTCCCGTGTCCTTATCGCTCCTCGCGTAAGTGCTTGCAGGTCGGCTGGCGATTATGCGTTCTATCTCCCATCGTTCTCACAATCTAGCTTACTCTCTCACACTCACTCTCTCTCAGTAACAACTACTTCTATGACTGACTATCATGTACTGGGGAACTCCATCCAGGGGCTCTAAATTAGTTCTTGTGGCGATGTCTGTGTAACCTTATATTGCTTGTAGTCGTGACACACTCGCATATAGTGGTAAACGTCGTCCTGGACATCAGGCAGTAATTCTTTTGAACTACTTGGTCGTACGATTTCTCTGTACCGAGATGCCCTGTCGAGGTCAGCTTGTGCGCGTTGTCCAGCACTGTTTCGCGATTCTTTACAGGAACAATTAAGCACAAGCCTTTCTCTTCCATTCGGATAGGGTCTAGTAGTGTATCACATCGGTGGTGATATAAATGATCGTCTTTTAATTTGCTCGGAGTCTCTTCTCGTCTACGCTATTCGGTCGACTCTTCAGACGACGTCACTATCGTCAGCTGCTTCGTTCTATTTCTCTGCGACTTCTTCTTTATCGCTGCGGCTTGTCCCGATGTCGGTATCACTACCGCTACAACGGTCTCTTAAAGGCCCGCCACCTTTTCCTACTAATAATCGGATTAGCCTCCTGGAGTCGAATGTGCGCAGCCAAGGGCACGTAGCGCATCCGTCGGTATTCCTTACGCTCGTAGGACTTCCCTAGTTTTTGGTGGGTTCTATAGCTACCAATGACCTCCCGCCGTATAGCTTCCCTATACTCGGACAATAGGATATGAATAGTGGCCTCCAGCTGGCGCCTCAGCGACAATGGTTTTTTAAACGCGATTCTCGTGGAACCACTGATTCGTGCACCCTGTGAGGATAGCTGGAACGGCTTCCAGCATATCTTTCTCGAGAAAATTAATAAGAGTCGAGAGGTCCATAAAAGCTTTCACGTTGTCCTGCACATGTATCGCAAATTTTAACCTAAAATCTAGCAGCATTTTAATGCACTTCCACGTAATGTCTGCACAGTCATCGTGCGCATGTTCGCGGTGTTCTTATCATCACCTCTAAATCACCATCTTCTGACAACGTTGCGTCACTTTTGCTGTCATCACTCCAGCAATTATATCTTTCGCTTTGCCGTCCCCGCATTGCATATATCCTATTGCGGTTATCCCGTCTCGCATGCGTATCGTTGTTAGTAAACGGAATATCGGCTCGGTCTGGCCTCTGCTTGGTTCGATTTATTGTCCCGTGCGTGTCTATTCGTGTAACGCCTCAGGGTCGGGGAGTGTTTGGGGCACGGGGTGCTCGCATGGCGCTTATCGACCTGTGGTCGCCCGTCTCTGTGCCCGCAATTCATATGGTCATAGTTGTTCGCTTAACTTCTGCTCTATCATTTCGCTTGGCAATTGGAGACTATTCACATTTATCAACCGCCGCATCATCGCGCGATTGAAGTAAGTTGACCATCGTGTCTAAAAAGTGACCCCGGAACGTTGTATCTTTGCGTCCAGGTTTTCCGGTTTTAGTTTCTATTATGTTCAAATAAATATTTCCCGCGGCGTTGTCATTAAATCTACTAATTGTCTGTTTCTAAACGTAAAGGCAATATCAGTGTAAAAATCAGATTTCGATGCGTCTTCGAAGTATTCGATACGTCTTCGTCTTCTAATGTTTCGCTCACTTTCGCCCAACAATATTTTCGCTGGCTATATGTCGTCTCGACGCTAAATATTCTTCGACCGCTGCGCAAGGCCGAGACATCCCGATCGCGGTTAATCTTACAAGTTTATATTTCGTTGAAATTATTAAATTTTATAATTCACTTCGCCAAAATTATGGTTAGTTATGTATTAATTAGTCAACATGCTCGTGTGACTGACCTTGCCTCACATCGGGCCCACTGAAACAGAGGAGGCCCTGAATTTATAGATAAATGCTAGCCGGTAGTGGCAAGCGGAACCCACGAGACATGTGCCCTGTTGAAATATTTCAGGCCCGCGTCGTATATTTTATCGGCCTCTCCTTGATAGCCTGTAGGATGTTACCGCTCATTCTCGAGCCTTGCGCACGGGCGTTAATTCCGCACCGCGAGTTCTCGGAAGCTCAGTCTGGGCCGGAGCGCCGGCCCGAACAGAGCTTCCCCCACTACCGCGCCGCACCGTTACCCCCACCATCACGCCGAGTCGGAGCAGCCGCACCCACATGCTCAAATACCGGCACGCTCTCCAGATTCGGCAGAGTTCGTCCCGGACCACCGGGACAGCAGGACCTCTGTCCGCGTGCAAAAGCGCCAGCAGAGGGATCCGACAGGGAGTTCACCCCGGCCTACTGAGCCGAGCCGACCTCTGCCCGCGTGCAAACACGCCCGCAGAGGGATCCGACCGAGAGGTCGAGGCTGCCAAGCCTCTGTCCGCGTGCGAACGCACCCACAGAGGGAGCCGACCGAAAGGTCGAGGAAGCCGGACCTCTGTCCGCGTGCAAACGCGCCCGCAGAGGGAGCCGACCGAAAGGTCGAGGCAGCCGGACCTTTGTCCGTGTGCGAACGCGCCCACAGAGAGAGCCGACCGAAAGGTCGAGTCTTCCAGACCCCTGCCCGCGTCCAAACGCGCCATCAGGGGTAACCGGCCGAAAGGCAGAGGTTGGAAGCCCGCTCAACGAACCCAAGACGACCGCCAGGTCGACACGGGACTCGCTCAGGCAGTAGAGCCCCGCACGCCGAGCCGCGCGGACCTGCGCTCCCGCGTGCAAACGCCGAGCCAACGGATCTGTAGGCAAGGCCACTCGCGCCAAACGACCGCACGGGTCGCCCCGTCCGCAGTGGACGCCGCGCCGCGCCTCCGCGACCAGATCAGTTAGACCCGGCATGTGGGTTAGGAAAAGAGTTCACGAACAATAAAAACCTTCGACGCAAGTTGTTGTTCCTCATTACTGGGCCACCTACCACCGACAAACCCCTGAAGTCCCGGGCACCTGAAGAGAACGAGCCCAGGCGCAAAGCGCCCTCCACCGGCTCTTCCTAGAGCCGCTCATCGGCCCTTTTCAGGGCCAAATCAAACGTTGGCAAACCCGCCGCGCGGCGACGCATCCTTGCCCCTCCTCTCCACCAATCCCACTTCCCCTCCCTCCCCCGGGCACCGCGGCTATAAAGATGGGGCTCTTGGCCGCGAGGCTCACGCTCGCCGGCGGGCTCGGCGAGCCGTGAACCGGGACGCCCAGCGGCCTACGCTCGAAGAAGCACCTACGACCCAGACGCCACCGCCGGCCAACACCGCCTCGCCTCCTGCGGGGGTCCCGACGTCGTCCCGGTTATGGACCGTCTCGCCGACGCAGCCCCTCGCCTGCCCATCATCGGCGCCCCAGGCCGCGATCCTAGCACCCGACCGGGCCACGGCGGCGCCTCCCCGGTCCCGAGCACGTTCCCCGGGCCTACCCCGGACGCCCTCCCCCTCCACGCCTCGGAAGAAGTTCCGCGTGGAGCGACCCCTGCCACCGGTTCCTCGTTGGAACGGCGGAGTACCGCAGCCTCGCGGGGCTCTAGCTGTACGTGCCCTGGAGGGCCCCGAGACCGCGGTTGATTACGTCCCGGAGGCGATCACGGGACCCACGGCTGAACCACCCCACCACCAAGCGAGGCCGGCCTGTTCCGCCGCCCATCTCGGCCAAAGCCGTTCCGGTGTGCCGCCCGATCACCCCGCGCGGAAAGCGTCGCCGAAAGGCACCGCGCCCGACCGGCCCCTATACCCCGACTGCGGGATCCGAGGATCCTCTCCATGGTGAAGCGCCGGCTCGCTTACGCGCCCGCCACCACCGGGCCCGTCCTGCGGAGCATCGAGCCGCTCACGAACCATCGCCCACGCAGCCGCAGGAGAAAGCCCTCCGCTTGTCGCCGTGCCGTCTAACCCCCACCCCCACGGCCCGAACAAGGAAAGTTCATGTCCTCGGCTACGTCTTCGTCTACATATTGTTAGTTGCGGCGTCGTGTGCGCACGGCGTAGCTGCCTTAGTAACCTGAACTCAGAATTTATGCATCTAGTAATGATTACATTAGACTTGTCATACGTAATATGGTAATGACTAAGAGTGATTTTGGATTTTCAACAGAAATATCTAAACAGTATTCTGCTATTCCTCTTTTTAGAGCACCTATATAATATATAATGGGATAGACTCAATTAATTTCTTTTTCTCCTATTTCATTTTTAACCATTATGCATATTGATCCTGTATTTCCTAACAATCCTGTCTATTTGATTTAGAAAATTACCATTAATGTTATTAAACTTCATTTCGCCATAGCATATGCTAGACCTCATGCTTTGTAACCTGAAATTTTGTTCGGCATCCTTTCAGAATTTTTACCATCATACTCGCATGTTGTAGTTCTGGCCAATTTAGCCACAAAAATCTGTATTATCCTTTCTAAATCTCTGATTGATTGTGACATTAAATCTCTTCAACTTAATTTGCCTATTTTACCTAATTATACCTAATAGAGCCAAATTTAATTGTATTTGTCGCTCTTTTGAGGCTCAAATAAAAAGTTTATCTAAAAAATTTGCCAAGTTTCCCAGGCGGGTCAACTCGGCTACTCTTCCTCCCTCGAGGTGGCGGTCGTCGTGAAAGAGGTGGGCAGAACTAATAAAAATACTGACGGACAGTCCCCGTTTGAGACACACACTCGTCTAGGCATGGAGCGCCTCCGTATAGCCGACCCAGAGACGAGAATATACGGCCGCAAGAGTCCTAGCTTCTACCAGAACGGGTGGGTGCAATCGCTCTGCTACCAAGTTCAGGGCCTACGAGAGTCATACCTGCAACAGAAAAGAATTAGTGGAGGGTCTGCAGTAGAGCGGACAGAGGAAACAAGGGACTGCGAGCTCTGGTTTGATAGATACGCAGGCCGCCAACACGATGAGCGCCGGAAAGCAGCACGGAAGGGCGGTGGAACGCCGACCATAGCGGCCATGAGGAAGATCAAGCGACGCTGGGGCAAGTCGGGGCGAAGCTGGACAAGAAAACGCAGAGAAAGTGCGCATGTTCAGTTATATCATAGATAGGTTCGACGCAAATAAATATAAACAATATATATATATTATATTCTTGGGACCTTTATTAACATCTTTACAAGCTAAACACCCGACAGAGACGGATGCGTTGACGGTGCACGGTCAACGGAGGCACGATCTTCTTATCATCGAAGGTGTCATACTGCTAAAATCATCGAGGAGCAAGCACAGCAAAGATAGTGCGGTCGGAGTCGATGTGTTCTTATGAGAGTTATATAACTCCTCCCTACCAAAATTCAAGGACGTCCTCGTTCTTGATTGATGTGTTGCCATAGATAGTGTAAGTATAGTTAGCATCTCCAATGGCTCAAAATTCAATCGATGGTCCTAATTAATTCCAAGGTATGTCAGTGATCTCTGTTTGGCTACTATTATTAATTACAGCAAGTCTTTGAATGAGCGAGAACTGGATAGGATTTAGAATCAGGATTTTAAGAGTATAAATAATATAGTTAGGATTATAGAAAATACGATTGATCCTTGAGCAGAACGAAATTGTAATAAATTACGATAGTCTAACATAAGTTCTTTGCGGGACCATTTCTTAATAAATGTGTCCTAATTTGTTTCATTTTATTGATTGATTAATATTATCACTACCTGATTGTCCAATATTATCACTATTGCCAGGATCAGCTTCATCTTCAGTATCCTGTGATAAAGGGATTTTTCGTAGTCGTTTAGCACTTCGTAAATTATGACGACATGGTTGACCATGTCGTATTTCTAAGGGGCTTTTTTATTTTTCTACAAATAATTTTTGGTAAGGAGATGCCATTTTATCGCGTTGCTTTTTGGTAAGTTTTAACACAAACTTCTTTATTTTCTTAATTTTCATCTGATTCTTTAGGTCGGTTCCGTTGTTCTATCTGACTTTTATATAGTTTATCACAGACAGGTAGGATTTCACTTTTCCGAATTTCATTGTATTTTTCTATTGTATCTGTTTCTAGATCAATAACGTGTTATGTAGCTGTTCGTATGGTCCGTATAAAAGAGTAAATAGTATAAATTTTGTAGAAGGATGAATAGTTTGATTATATGATAGAATAGCCGTTGGCATATGATTTTCCATTGTTTCTCTAGGATTTTTATTTATCAGAATACTTAATTTTTCTCTTAAAGTAGAATGTAATCTTTCTATTCATCCATTTAATGTATGTCTATTAATAATGGCTCAATTTTATGTACACGGCAGAATTCTCTAAATACTGCCGAGTTATATCGATTATGCTTAAAAATTTTTCTTTATTGTGTGACGTGGGATCACAAAAGTTTAATACTTTGAATATTTAAAAAAAATACAAATTTTAAATTCTATTTTCCCCGATCACCTCTACCCTAGGCGCGTCGCGTGCAAATTGCGATTTCACCAATCGAAGGGGGTTCAGTTGAAATAAATTTGTAACGTCAATAATTAAATTTTATCTATAACCATATTTATTCAATAAACAATATAACTAAACTATAAACCAGAAAATTTCTAACATGTCGATTAATAAAATAATACCTATAGATCATCCCGATTTAAAACAAAAAAAAAGAAAAACATCTCGAGCTGAAAGAAATGTACAAGTATTGAAAATGTCGTCGACTCTGGTATACCGGCTATTAGAGAAGAGAGAGAGAGGACAATACAAAAACAAAATATTTAATTTACTCAACAACAATGCCCATGAATAATTAATAATTAAAATAAATAACAAAAAAAATACAAGGTCCCGGCCCACGCACCTTCTTTAATTTATCTTGGAGTATACTCCTAATCTCCAAAAGATAATATAAAATAGCCTGAGCCTTGACTTTGAGCGGTATGGCTCCTTTCTTTATCGAGATCGGGCGACGAGTGAGTGCGAGTCCCGCTTTTCATCGGCCCGGAAACTCGATTTTCCCTCGAAAATCCAGGTAGCATATTTGTTATATGCATAGTAGGCAATAGTATTATCCTTGTCTCATACATATAGCAGGAATGTACTATTGTTCCCGCCAATTTAAGAAAAGAGGGCGTTACAATCAATTATCCGGTCGCGCGACTATTTAAAGGCTTATTAATTTTTATATCATAAAAAGAAAGAAAATACTACAAAAATTCTCAAAAAATATTCATAAAATCCCAAATAATTCAATAAAAATTAATCAATTATTATTATAAATCAATCAATATTTATCAATAAACTCTCCTCCAAAAATCGTCTCTCTCTCTCTCTCTCTCTCTCTCTCTCTCTCTCTCTCTCTCTCTCTCTCTCTCTCTATTCAATAGCTACACCTTGAATATACCTAAAATTCGTGTAAGCTAAATAATAAGTACGCACTGTATATGTACTCGAACTATATTTAAATTATCACGATAAAGTAAGACAAAGACAGGATATCTCGATATTTTTATTAAATTCAATCCCTGGGGAGGATTACGATTCGCCTCCTGGTGAGCAAAAAGAGACTGCTTGATTGGTCCTCGACAGTATATTTCCTATCGTCACCTCCATATACTCGCACCTTACTTGCAGCTATCTCTGTTTATTTTCACCAGCTGATCCTCTCCAATCGTTTTCCTCAACAAATCGAACAAATTTCGTTATTAACTGGTGATTAAAGTTAATTGCTTCCAACCTGCAGTGGTGCAATTTCCTATCCTGCTCATCACCCGATTTCAAGTATTTATTAATGTAATTTATTAATAAGTTATTTCTTTTATCCCGGGAGGACGACCACTCGTCATAATTGATATGGAAAATCTCGATATGTTGAAGTGGACGATTAGCAATGATGGGACCATAGGTTTGTGTTTCGTAAGGACTTCTCTCGTATTTATGTTCTAGACATAAATTGCATTGGTTTATATAATTTTGAATGATTCTAT
The DNA here is from genome assembly GCA_018906755.1 of Sycophaga agraensis. NCBI lineage: Eukaryota > Metazoa > Arthropoda > Insecta > Hymenoptera > Pteromalidae > Sycophaga > Sycophaga agraensis. The sequence continues at coordinate 100,749 of JACCIE010000139.1, forward strand.
CCATATTAAGTGTATAAAATATCCTGTTGAAATGAACCGCTGTTTCCTGAATTCCGTTATGATTCTTGTTGAGATATTCTTCATGTTTTTTAATAAAATTATTTCGGTCAATTACAGGTGCATAGATAATGACCTTGATTAATTTCAATTTTTCATTGAAGTGTTTCTTAACTATTCTGTAAATAATGATTTCTAATTGTTCGTTGGTGGAATATATTGTTTATCATATTGTTTACCATATTGTTTATCAAGTTTAATATACGAGGTATGTTCAAAAAGTAACGAGAATTTTTAAATTAATTTTTTAATTAAATTTCGCGGGTTTGGAGAATCCGCCTGTATAACATTTTTTTTATTATACTGGTACACGTGCCCCTGAAGTACGATAACATTTTCAGCAATATTCATTGCATATTGTTTAAGTGGCAGCCGCTAACGTTAGACGTGTTTTTTCGAGCTCGGCGATTTTCGTTTGTGAAAAAAACTGGATCAAAGAATATGTATTCAATTTTGCGTAAAAAATGAAATAAAGTGTAGTGTAGTTTGTAAAATGTTAACAAAGGCATATGGTGAGTCTGCTATGAGGAAAGCAAGGATTTACGAGTGGTATAAGCGTTTCCAAGATAGCCGCGAAAATGTTGAAGATGACGAACGACCCGGACGCCCAAGCACATCAACAACCGATGAAAACGTGAAAAAAGTGAAAGAAATGGTTATGAACGATCGCCGAATCACAATCAAAGAAGTCGCTGATGATGTTGGCATATCAGTTGGCTCATGCCATGAAATTTTTTCGGATGTTTTGGGTATGAAACGTGTGGCAGCAAAATTCGTTCCAAAATTGTTGAATTTCGAACAAAAACAGCGGCGATTGGAAGTTGCTCAGGATTCGCTAAATGAAGTTAATAACGATGCAGAACTACTAAAACGTATTATAACCGATGACCAAACCTGGGTATATGGTTATGACGTCGAAACTAAGACTTAGTCGTCTCAGTGGAGGCATTCAAGATCGCCAAGACCGAAAAAGGCTCGACAAGTGCGGTCGAATGTGAAGGTTATGCTCACTGTGTTCTTCAATTTTAATGGCATAGTGCGTCATGAATTCTTGCCACAAGGTGAAACAATCAATAAGGAGTACTACCTACAAGTTCAACGCCGTTTGTGTGAAGCAATCGGAAAAAAATGCCCGGATTTGTGCCAAAACAATTCATGGCTTTTGCACCACGATAATGCACCTGCTCACACTTCATTGCTTGTTCGTGAATTTTTGGTCAAAAACAAAACTGTAACGATGCCTCAGCCTCCACATTCACCAGATATGGCTCCATGTGACTTTTTTCTATTTCCAAAAATAAAGAGAACATTAAAAGGCCGTCGTTTTGCAAGCATAGATGACATTAAAAGCGAATCGCTAAAAGAGCTAAAAGCTATTACAAAGATCGAGTTTCAAAAGTGTTTCGAGGATTGGAAAAAGCGTTGGCAGAAGTGTATTATATCCGAGGGGGATTACTTTGAAGGGGACAACATAGATATTCATGAATAAATAAATATTTTTTTCTGCATCTTTCTTAATGATTTTGACGATATATTGGATTTTAAGTTTATCTTTATTTATTTTTACATCATAACCTCTTCCTAATTTCATTATTACGCTGTAATTAAAAGAATCAATATTTTTTCCATTATGGGTCACGAAAAAATATGATCTGCATCAGCAGTGTGAATAGTCACGTTTTCAGCGTCTAATATTTCGTCGAGCTCGTCGGATGTACGGAGAGCGACGTCAGGTGCTTCAGGTATCATAGAGAGCGAGCCGTCGTTCTCTTTTCGAATTATAATCTTTATTCAGCTTAAAGCGTTGGCTACGTTGTTTTCTTAACGTTGTTTCTTTCGGCGTTGACCGGAGTGGGAAAGCGGTGCGGCGGCGGAGCGCTCGAGTCTTCATTCGAGCTTAAGCCGTCGCGGGTGTTGTCGGTCGCTGTCGGCGGAGCACGGAAGCAAGGCAAACGAGGCCAGTGGAAAACATAGCCGGCGGACTCAGTCGGGCTCTGGACGTCGCAGCGGATGTCCGACAGCTTTCGAGGTAAGCGCCAGGAATAGGTGCGGAGTCAATGTATCCCTGCGGGTGATGCAACCGACTGCCCCTTCGATCTGGATAGAAATGGCAAAGAGCCCTCGTAACACTAGGAGCAACAATTCGCAAGCCCATTTTTTAAAGTAATTTCTTTCAGTTTAATATGTTGTTTCCCGATTGTTGTGGCATAGGACCTTTACGGCAAATTTTGGTGAGGAACCTTTCCTCTCTATGCTAAATTGGAGCAGATTTGTTTTCTTTTATATTGAAATTGTCTTGAAAACTGCAATTAGGAGGAGGGGGAGGAATGTTGAAGGTCCGTCCCAGAACTTTACCAGGCCTACTGGTGTTACACAACAGTAAGGGGAAAGCTGACGTGCCTGACCTGCGGTCTTTCGACCTTTGAGAGGCACGTCCAAAATGATAATCGCAGGTCATGTAGGATCTGCATTTTTATCTTGTCTCTTCGCCCCTTGCCGCGCGAGCCAAGTTAAAGCGATCTTCACTGTGTATTTAGGCACGCATGCGCTCCCAGTGTGGTTGTAGTGCAATCAACACAGACTGGTAGAGCAGGGGTCAGAGTGATGACGTTTATAGGCGGGAGGCAAGGGAGTGCCCCTAATAGCAGGTCATGGGGTCACGCAAAGGCACTCCCAAGCCAATGAGGTAACTTATTTTACATTGTTTTGAATGTAAATCGGTGTGGGCTCAAATAGTTGAGAAACCCCGTAGGGAGGGCTACGATAAATAGAGTCGTGTCGGCCGCACTGGAATGCCGGTGATGGGAAAGAGGCCGAGTGACTGCGTGCGATCTCCGTGAAATAGTGTTAGGTCCGCAATAGTCAATATCGCCAAATGGGTTTTCAGTCCATTTGGTTAGTGTTCTGTGAAAATAAAAAATGTTCGTCGTAGAACAGACTACCAGTCTTTCTAAAGACAGTGATCTTATGAGAAAGAAAGGCTGCGGAGTAATAGGGAAAAGAGGACAGTAGGGTAGATAGGCGGGAATTCACCCTCAGTCACGGAACGCCCTAGAGGGAGGGCGGATTGTAGGGTAAGGAGATAGGCCACGGTGGCGAGCCCAATTTTCTCGGGATTCAGCCTCGCGTATCGCGTAGGATTGCGCCTGTTCACCTTTCTTTTCCCTCCCCACCACGACCCAACGAGCGATTCGTGGACTGGGTGACGTTTGAGGCGGAGTTTGACGACCAACACTGCCCCTTGGTCCTGCAGGAGGACCGGCGACGTGAACTGGAGGATATGTTTCAAGACAGAACCGAAAGGTTGGGCCAGGTCATTAGTCGTTTCTGAGAGCCGCAGAGTCCGACTATCGAATTGGGTTAATACATCAAGAGGTTCGGAAGTATACAGGACCTGTTGCGTTGAGGGAAGGCCCATGAGAGGGCTTTAGCGATGAATGAGCGCTATGAATTCAGGTGTGGTAGTAAAGGATCAAGGGCTGATAAGCCCGAGTGAAAGGATAGATATGTGGAGGCAATGGAGAGGGCCGAATCCCCTATACTGACCTCGAGGACCTGCGGAGCCGCTACCAGCGGCAACCGTATGAAGGTCCCAAGAAAGGTTCCTGCGGAACCTGGCGGACGAGGAGGGAAAAGAGAGAGGAGTGGCCACACTGCGAGACCTCTCTTTGCGACCCGTCCTGCCTCTACGCACATCGGTCTCGAGCACCAGGCGCGGTCTGCAAGGAAACATGCCTATGCCACACCCCGAGTGGGAAGAGCCCCCGTTGCCATTCGGCCGGGGGATCACACCCGGCCGGGCCCGAGTTTCTTCCAGAGAGGACAAATCTGGAGCCTTTGAGAGGCTTGCTAGCGCGCCCTGACTTCTCGAAATCCTTCACGGTGCTAAGAAACGCTAGCAATTTTTCCATTGGCGCCGTTTTGACCCAGGAAGACGAAAACGGGCACTAGTACTCTGTAGTGTATGTAAGTCGTGTCCTTAACTCGGCCGAAAAAAGCCACATAACTGCGGCCCTATTTAGAGGTCTATGAATTCGTGGCTCGAACCGATCATAGTGTCCTAAAGTGGGTCAAAAATCAAAAAGACCCCACTGGACATCTGGCGAAATGGGCCCTAGAACTGCAGCAATGGAACTGTGAAATCGAATACACCGAAGGCTCCCTGAACAAGGTCTTGGATGCACTCTCGAGGGAATACATTACTGACGAGCCTAAGATCGCTGCGCTCGATAAGATATCGGACTCCTGGTATTTAAACCGGCTAAGAAACGTCCAGCTTACCTCGGCTAAATTCCCTAAGTGGAAGATCGACGACGGTATGCTGTACCGATACTCAGTCGACGAAGTCTTGGATCCGATATCGTTTCGAGAGGAGGGACGTGGTGCCCGTCGAACACAGAACGATAGTTATGTTAGACGTTTACAGGCATTCATCGTCTGGTTACCTAGGGATAGAGAAGACGTTCAATAGGATAGTGCGCGAATTCTACTGATCCAGATTCTAACGAGATGTGAGGGAATTTGTAAGATCTCAGCACGGTCTGTAAACACCAACACCGCGACCGGGAAGGCCGTGACGAGTGCTCTGCAGGACTTGGTCCTACACCGCTGGGAACTTCCACTATTCTTATTGATGAATAATGTCACCCATTTTGTTAACCGGCATCTGAAGGTGGTGCTAGAGAAATACGGAATAGAGCAAGTCACGACCCCCCCAGGGGGGGGGGCTCTACAGCCCCCAAGGAAATCCGGTCGAGAGGTTTAATAGGGCGCTTAAAACGATGATTGCGCAATATGCTGGCATAAATCATCGTAGCTAGGATAAGCACTTGCCGGAGTTAAAGTAAGCACCGACTGTTGTTGAGTTTGTATCTAATTTTGTAGTCATATTGTTCAAGTTTTATTTTCCATCTAATTAATCGAGCATTAGGTGTTTTCAGAGAGCTGAGCAAAGTAAGTGATTTATTTTTTCCTATAAATATATGTTCGAAAATGTTTACAGGATTCTAAGGTGACAAATATTTGCTCCCTTGCTCTTATATTATTTCCTTAAAATGGTATAGATATCTGTAGCTTTTAACATAAATATGATGATCGTATTTTGTTCTTATATTGTGCATTGGTTGCTGATAATTTCTCTCCTTCCTGCTCTTTTATAAAAGCAATATTTGTACTTATAAGATAACTATTTTATTTTTCCTTTTTCTTCTTTGTTCATATGACGCTCAAACGCGGCGCTGGACCTTACCTTCTCTCTCGACTCCACGCGAGGTAGAAAGACTGGGCGATCTTTAAAAGGCCACTAGCATGTCAGGCGCCAATTGTATCGGGGAGATCCGAGGCGAAAATTCTCCGACCCGGCCGTGTACAATGTGAGCGACACAGACGATGTCGCCCACTTCCACGTGCAATGGGGGAGTGCCTTATGTACTCGCCCCGCGGCCGCGCAACCAACGTGGCGCGACTGTCGGCTAGCCGCTCAGCTAATGAGCTGCTACTGCATCTCCCGCGTAGGCGGCGTGGTCCTTGAAACCGCTTCATTCACGAGGGATTAAGAGCGAAGGGGAATAGGACGGTTCTCCGGGCGCCGACGCGGGAAAATAAGCAACTCGAATTGATAATACTTAATCTTTTATTAAGTGTGGAATTTCAAATTTACAATCTTTTAACAATTCGATTCGCTGATCGTTCCTAATTTTTCGCCGGGTTACAAATTGATCGAATTCGCGTTAAATTATAATTGAATCGCGCAGTTGAGTATTACTAGGCATCTATATGTACTCAGCCGCTTAGCGTGTATTAGGGATTTGAATTTCGCGGTTATTGTTCACGGAAACGCGAGAGGCAGCACTGTAGCTGCCCGATTTGTTTTGAAGTATACATTGAGTGTTAAATGGGCGACGCTGGAGAGAGCACGTTTTTACTTGTGCAGAACGCTCCCTTTTATATCCAAAAATATCTTATCGAGAGGAGGGCTACCTGATTGTTTACACTAATAAATAATCATTATTATAAATCACAAGGATTGCCGTACGGTTATTTCTAGACCTTTTCACGGCAATTATTCCCAAGGTTATGGGCCCAGAGCACGTGGCATGAAAAAAATATAAGTGATTGTGATTTGAAATTAACCTCAACAAAAAAAAAAGAATAAAAGAAAGTAGTGTGAAGTATCAAGAAGAAAGAAAATAAATCTTTTTAAAAATGGAAATGAATAATTCTTCAGCTTTCTTAAATTTCCCAAAGCTAAATGCAGATAATTGTAATAGCTGGAAATTGGATATGAAAGTGACTCTCATTGATCGCGGATCGTGGAATTTTATAGCCGGCATCGCAGAAGACTTACCGAAAGAAGCTTCAGGTACTGTAAAAGCAGAGCACAAAAGAAGAAAAGAAAGAACATATACGATAAATTATCAAGGCATAGAGGGAAATCTAATAAGTGGAGCATGCATGGATATCGTCGGTTTTGATGTCAGATGGAAAAATAATAAAATGATAATTTATAATAGTAATGGTGACTATTTCTTTACAGCTAACAGAAAAGAGCGATATAGTCAATGCATATTATGAAAAGGGTAAAAATGAAGTCGACAATGTAACTGAAGTCAGCGATTCAATGAAATTACACAGAAGATTTTGTCATATAAATATGCAGTACATAAGTCAAATGCAGAAAAAGATATAGTACGAGGCATAGGAAAAGTAAACAACGAAAATATTAAATGCGAAATTTGTCAAGTTAGTAAAGCAACCCACACGTCATTTAAAGGAATACCAACTATAACGTCAAAAAGTATTTTGGAGAGAATATACATGGATGTATGGGGACCATCTCCAGTTATGTCAGTTGGTGGTGCTAATTATTTTTATCGATTATCGACGACTACTCAAGAAAAGTTTTTGTTTACGCAATGCAGAGAAAGTCAGAAGTCTTTAAGTTTTTTAAAATATTTGTAAATGAAGTTGAAAGGCAGCACGATAAGAAAGTAAAGTCTATACGTACCGACAGCGGTATGGAATTTTGCCATAGTGAATTCGAAGATTTTTTGCAAGAAAAGGGCATTAGAATAGAAAGGACATCGACGTACTCACCAGAAAAAAACGGAGTCGCCGAGAGATTTAACCGCAGAGCAGTGGAAGGTGTGAGATCCATGTTAAAAGATAGTGGATTACCGCCAAGATTTTGGGCAGAAGCTCTGCATACATTCATGCACGTCATAAACAGAAGTATCCATAAACTTTTAAAATACTGTACACCAGAAGAGAAATGGTGGGGAAGAAACCCTCAGTCCAACACTTGCGAATCTTCGGATCGCTTGCTTATGTGTACACGCCAAGATCAAAGAGAAATAAATTGCAAGAAAATGCAGAGCTTGGAATCGTAGTTGGATATGCAATAAAAACGAAAGGATATCGCGTATGGATGCCAAAGTCGAAGAATATTACAGAAACGGTACATGTTGAAATCGAAGAAAGCAAAAATGGAGTTAACGCTTTATTTGGGAAAGGAAAAACGAATGAAAACAATAAATATATCATTCGATCAGAAGATGAAGAATTCGTGGATGATGCAACTATAAAAGATCTACAAGCCTATGGTATTGTGAATCAATATGATCAAAGTGATAACGTGGGAGAGACAGATGCGACAAAATGACTCAGAGTCGAAAGACCAAGGAAAACAGAGGGCCAAATTGATGTTTACTATTATTCTCCCGGTGAAAATATGAGGATGAGATCTATCAACGACATTAAAAGGTATTGTAAAGAAAAACAACTAAATTTCAATCCAGAAAAATTTTGTTTTAAGCCGACGGGATCTAATAACAATAGAAAAGAGACAGATTCAAGAAGAAAGTCCAAAGATGACTCAGATGTCGATCCCAAAAGACGTGAAAGGACTCACGAACAAGAAGCTCTATTAGTTGACATCCCAGGGACATACGAAGAATATCATCTCTCACCGATGAAGGATCAATGGTTTAAAGCCATGAGTGACGAGATTGACACGATGAATTCCAGAGAAGTATGGATACTCGTTGATTTACCCCTAGATTGTAAAGTAATAGGTAGTCGCTAGGTATATAATGTAAGAAAGGATGATAAAAATAATATAAAGAAATTTAAAGCTCGATTAGTTGCTCAAGGTTATAATCAGTATTATCATAGAAACATAGACAATTACACGTAAAAGCAGCATATTTATATGGAAAGTTAAAAGAAAGAAACTATATGAAACAACCTAGAGGCTTTGAGATTCCTGGTAAGGAGAATAAAGTCTGTTTATTATTGAAAGCAATTTATGGTTTACACCAGAGTGATAGAGAGTGGTATGGTAAAATTCAGAGCATTTTGGAGTCATTGAATTTTGTTAAATTCGAGTGGTGTAATTGCGTTTATACTTTAGAGAATAACGTATTTTTATTACTATATGTTGACGATATTATTATATTTGCGAGAAATGACGAATTAATTTGTAATATAATCTTAAAACTTAAGGCGAAAATTGATATTAAAGATTTGGGTAAAGTCAAATATGTACTGGGTGTAAAGTTTGATGAGATTGAAAACAAGTATTATTTACATCGAAAGACCTATATAGATAAATTTATGAACAAATTTAAAGATTTACGGCGAAGTTATGTTAACTTACTATTAAAAATAGGTATGATACCTCCGAGAGAAGCAAATGAGATTCTCGAAAATGAGATAATGGAAAAGTTCCCATATAGAACATTGATTGGTTGTTTATCGTTTTTGTCAGATAGAAGTAGATCCGACATTTCTTTTGCTGTTAATTTGATGTCTCAATTGTGTAACGCGTATAATTACGATCATTGGAAAATCGTAGTTGATATAATAAACTATATATATTTTTTTTGTTATAAGGATAATGAATTATTCTTATTGCCATATTATCTTTACCTCTGTAAGGATAACATGGATGCTGGAGCTAGATATGCAGTTATCGCGAACGGAACTATATCGGACTGGGAATACGTGCGGGGTTTCGGAGTCACAAAACCCGCGCGAAACTTGTCCGAAAGCGATCGAGGCGTCGCGGAAATTGCCTTTGTTAACATTTCGTGGTCGGCGATCACCCAGCGATCAGCGCTTTATTTTCGCGCTGACCGTCTGCTGACTGCCGTCCGCCGCGCCGACGGAGCCTTGAATCCTTGTTTACCCAGACCCAGGCCGTGTGGAAAACTGCTCGAGCACTCAATCATAAGGTCATAGGATTTTTTTGTTTCATAACTAGAAATAATCACTCACCAGCCAGAAATTTCAGTCGAATGTGATTTTTTTATAAGTGAATTCGGATGCAACCATAAGCGTAAAAATAAACGACTACTATTATCATTTATAATGGATGCCATGCTCTGGGTCAACGTGCCACGCGATGGAAAGAAAATCGCGAGAAAAAGGGAAGGAGGCGCCAGAGTTGGTGGGCTCTCGACGCCCGAGAGAACAAGACAGAAATTCTAACTGCCATCGTGATCCCGCGTACTTTTCCCGCTGAGTAGCTGGAGATTCAGGAGACGCTGCACCTTCGTGGATAGAGATTAGCAGGAGACGGCGCCGATCCGGAGTGGATCCAGCAGGAATCTCCACAGGTGCTTAACTTGCAATGCTACGTCTTCGGGAGCGAGACCACTTCCGGTACCCCCGAGGAGTAGAAGTAGAGACCACGCCTGCGGTCAAGTCCAGGTAGAGCGACTTAGTTTTTTTTTTGATATTTAAAAATAATAAAGTACAGCTGGACGCATCGGTGCTGGCTATATTCTATTTTGCGGAGCGCGGAGATTCAAAGTAACGTGCGAAAGATTGAGAGAGAGAGAGAGAGAGAGAGAGAGAGAGAGAGAGAGAGAGAGAGAGAGAGAGAGAGAGAGAGAGAGAAATTACCTCTCTCTCACTCGCATACGTAAAAGCACTGACTGTGCGATAATATCAGACGCGCGACCTTTCCAGACGATTAGGCTCCTTAAGGTAGAATGCACATATACACCTATGTAATGAACTTAGCTATACTTAAAAACAATATTAATTTTAGAATAATTTTAGAATAGTATTTTGACTTTTTAATAAAGCATAAGTCAATGAGGTCCTAATTCAATGTATAATCATCCTAAATGTAAGGTAAATTTCAAAACATCTCTTTGCTTCTCACCCCTACCACATTCAAAACTATTCATGAAATGACTTTAAGACTTTTAAGCCAAGTTCTATTTTCATTATAATAACAAGGTATTCTTTAGTCTTAATAGTTAAGAGAATCAAAAAGAATAATATTTATAGTCACTATAACGGGCGCCAGGCGTTGAACCCGTTAAGGCCAACGTTTGCTGAACTAAGTTTACCTGTAATCAAAGAAGTGTCCTTTCGGCGCCCGAGAGAAGCGAACGCTGCGAAGCCGACACGCGCGTAAAGTTTGCCCCAAAAATCTCCCGCGTATCAGTACAAGGATACGCGGAGATTGCTGTGCCAGCCACGGAGTTCACAAGTATAACGTGATGACAGAACCGGGAGTTTGGAGCAGTGCAGTCTATTGCTGAGGGAGCACACTGCATGGGACTTGTGCTCCAACTCTTAGAGCAACGGCTGCCCCCCGGAAAAACGACCCGGAGTGGTACCCCGATGGGCAGATTTAGCTCATCGCCGCAGCACCTGACAGCAAGTCCAGGTAGGGCAATCGTTAATAATATTTTATAGGTGGTGCCCGGTAACGCAAATTTTACGCGCGGATGAGAGAGAAAAAACTCCTCTCTCTCACTCGCACTCATATTGACATAAGTTGCGTGAGAAGTAGAAGCGCGGCCCTTTAATACAATTAGGCCCCTTAACCAAAAAAGCGCAATCGTACCGATGCGACGCATTACACGCGATGAAGTGCGCGCGATTATCGCGATAGGTTACGCACGCAAAAAGAGTGTTCGCGCGGCACGCCAACCGAATTGGCGCTAACGCATGCGCGCTGAGAGTACCGGCCCTGAGCGCAAAGCTAACCTAGAATAATTGCGAGCACACGTACGCTCAGTGAGTACTGTCAATTTGGCGCGACTTAGAACCGGGTGCGAGAGAACGCATGCTCATTTCGACTTTTTGACACGAAGCCAAATAATAAACCATTAATTTATTTAATCCATTGGTGACGAGGATCGGCATACCCGATCACCCTCGCCTTTTTTGTGATTTTAGACGGAACATGCGGTTCCAAGGACCACGCTGCCTCCGCGGCAGTTGTCTTCAGCAACTCATTAGCTCAGTGACCAGCCAGCTGACGGGTTACGCAGAGTGCGCGGCCAAGGGGCAAGTGCTTGCAACGCTGCCCTATAGCACGTACAAGTGAGTGACACTTTCCGTGTCACTCACATTGTATACGGTCGGGTCGAAGATATTTTCCCCCCGAATCTCCCCGTTACATCACATAAAATGATAAAAGTCCATAATTGATAAAGAGAATATAATATTAATAAATTTACTAGTAAAGTGAACAGAGCTCCTCTTGGTTAGCCAAGGTATGTAGGGTAGAATAGAAAATCCTGGAGTGCCTGTCGCAGTTGCAACAGTAACTTGCTGCTGTTGTTGATGCCATACGTAATCTATGAAATTTGTACTAGATTGTTGTAAAGATGTGTTAGCTGGCACTCGTTGCGGAATAACAGGAACGACGGTTGATACAGCTAATGAACTCTGCAATGCCGAAGATGAGATTTCTGAGCTGGACGAGGTCTTTGCTTTTTTAGATATCGAAAGTGGATATTTAGATGAACTAGATTCGGGAATAATACGCTTTCGAGTGCCACCATTAAACATAGCTTTTACATCCTCCCAAGCATGAATAATTTCATCTGGTGGGTCACCAGATAGTTTCATGTGTCGACGCCATGAATTAAAGTTTGCTGCATCTGGTTGAATGTATTTGTCACTTTGCGTAGTATGATGCGAGTGAAAAATAAATTTATTCGGAGAAAAAAATATATTACAAACTGCACACTTAATACATTTAGCTCGAGAGCTATTATATCTAGCTGGAATAAATGCACCTTTGCATCCCCAGGAACATTCATGATGAACCAAAAAAGCAAAATCTTCTGGCAATCTGAAATGAAAAATAATATTATATATTATAATATATTAAAATATTAATAGATACATATTAGTAATAATAAACAGCTCAATTTGAACACGCATATACTAGAATAATTTTGGGCAATTACTTCCAGAATATAGTATATCATTCATTTAATATTTTGTATTAAAATAATGCTGAATTTTAGTAATCAGTGAATCAAGTTATTAAAGAATAGGGATAACCTATATAGTGATCATCTGCCAAGTTAGGTATATAAAATTAATGATCTGATGGGTCATAGGGTTGCGCTTGTCGTCACGGGGGTGGTCGACTGTGCTAGCGTGGGATTCTGGTCATCTGATGTTGCGCTTGACTTCATCACCTCTGTGCTCCCTTCCTTCGTATCTGATGACCTGGTCTCCGCGGTGCAGTTCGGATATTTTTATATAATTTAATTTTATTAAATTATACAAAAATCGCCTTCCTTGGATTGGAGTAGATCTTCGTGACTTGCAGCGTAAGAGTGGAGCACTGTACGGAAGACGTTACAGACAAAGAGGACTAAGGCAATTCCTCGAGGACTTCTTCGATCTCCACAAATACGTTCAGGAGAGGATAGATCAGTGGGTCTCGGACTAGGTATCGTCTGCGTCCTTGAAGCTCAATGTTCCAAAGACGTCTACGATTCTTTTTGTAACTCGCAGATTCCTTTCCGATATTGAGTCGGCTGGGTTAAATTCTATTGAACTATGGGAGGGGGCAGTCATGTCTTTGTCTGAGACTGCAAAAAACCTTGGTGTTGTGCTAGGCGTAGGTCTGGACACCACATGTTGAATTAATCTGTAAAAGAATTAACAAGATTTTATATAGTTTACGTTCTTTATGTCAATACACCATGGAGTCTCTTCGTGCTAAACTGGTGCGTCCACTGGTCTTTTCTCATTTAAACTATTGTTCTATTGTTTATTTAGATGCGTCCCTGAAGTTAAGGACAAGGCTACAACGCTCACAGAATTCTTGTGTGCAGTATGTGACGGGTGCTAATTGGGTTAATCATATCACCCCCTTCAGAATCCGATTGGGCTGGATGGGAGTAGACGTTTGGAGGGAATATTTTATGTAATTGCAGATCGTACGAGTGCGTAAGCCGGAGTACTTCGCTGATCTGTTCTCTTCTGATGCATCCGATCAGCTGACCAGAAATGAAGCTAAAGAGGTTTTTATTCCGTAGATGCGCACCGAGATGGGAATTAGATCTTTCTCTGTTCAAGGTGCTCATCTGTGGAACAGACTGCCATCCTGCATAAGAAATGCATTCTCTCTTTCTCGCTTCAGGGGACTAGTGAGGTCGCGACATCACAATAGGTTATTCATGTCATGTGTGAACTGATTGATAGATAATGTAAACTGTGAGGAGAATAACTTATTTGTAGAATTTTTCGTATCAATTATTTATTTATTAATCGCCATATACTGCGCTACATCTGTGATAATGACGAATATGTGATAGATAAAAAAAAGTGATTGTATTGACACCGGCACTAAGCAATTATTATTTTGCATATTTTTTGTTACCATAATGTTCTTATTAATAAACATCTTAGCCTGCATTAACATTTTCTCTTTTTCATTATATCAGTAAAAAATATTCTAAATATATAATCATGCTAGGTAAAGTAGAATTTGCACGAACTAGATCTTCATCAGTTTATTCTATTTTTACGTGATCGGCAATCTATTATTCAATTTTCTTCTATTATACAAGAAAAAAGTCATTATTAACTTACAACTTTTACTTCTTTACTTTTACTTAAAAACTGTTAAACTGAGATACAGAATTATATTTTGAATTATTATTAATTATATCATACACACTTTACACTGAAGGTTTAGTAAAATTACTACCTTATATTATAAATTATATGATTGAAAGAACCTAAAAAGATTAAAATATTTAATGTGTAGTCGAGTAACAAAGCTCCTACACTACTGCCTCCTGGGTTCGAGACCGGCCTTCGAACAGATAATCCGGTAGTTCTCCCCGGCGCGGTAGCCCTTTCGAGTTATGGCATCGGTACGCGCGCTCCGCGGGAAGCTGAGTCTCCGCTCGCGCTGTCTTATCGAAGGCGTTCGCGCTCCCTCAAAGATGTCCCCATGCTGGGCTCAGGTGAAGAATTTCAAACTGTCTTCTCGTTCTTTCAGTCTTGAAAGTGTCGACAACTTAACTCGCAACCAAACTCGTTGCGCGTACTGTATATATCGCTGATGTTCGTTCGAACGAATAGGAATGAATTTAATCCCCAAAGTACCGTGCACGCTCACGTCCATGGTGAGCGAGAGAATAACGAAATGAATCTGCTCATCCTACAGCTAGTTTGCTGAGTAGCCGACGCAAGCACCATTGCGTTCCTACTACCATCGCAGGGCGGTGCTCCAGCCCCAAATAAAGCTTGCCTAGAGGTGCCGATAGCGCAAGGTTGCTAGCTCATCCCGCGGGGCTTGTGTCCTATTGTCAGTGGACCAGGGCACCCTCGGCATCACCTTTGCGTGACGTGCTCACTCGGCCTTCTACATCCGCACGGGTGTGCGACTCTACTCCGTGCTATAATTTTATGAGTTACAACGGGCGCCAAGTGTTGGGCCCGTCAAGGCCAACAGAAAGAGGTTAGGTAGGAAAAGGCAACAGGTAAGATTAGGCTGAGAAATGCGGGAAAAGACAGTTTTTCCGGGAGCCTCGACGAGAGAGAGACGCGAGACCAAAAGCAGTATCCCGAAGCCAGAAAAGTCGCCCTTTTCCCAGAAGTTGAGAGACCCAGTGGACCTGCCCCGACGCTGAGTAAAAAGACAGACGTCGGCGCCTATCCGAACAAGCTTTTGCCAGCTTCCTTGAGGTAGAGATCGGTGCTGAGGGAGTCTCTCCAGAAGGCAGATACGCCCTTTCCAATATCACCCGAGGACCCAGGTAGGGCACTTACAACTATCTATGCGATTTATTACATGAGTATCATCATCAGTTCATCATTTATGTAGCTACATAAGTTTTATAACCATTTTTATTGGTATAAAAATGTAGTGAAGTGAAGGGAAAAAAGCAAGACTGTCTAGGAGGAACAGTCTATCCTCAGAGCAGTGCTTTGATTTTGGAGCAAGTGACAATAAAAGTGATACTTACCATACGTTGATTGTTACTATAAATTTTTGAGGCTCCAAGAGGATTTTTAACAGTTCTCGTCCAATTTAACCAGCAGCCTGCGGATATTACTCACTCACTTCAGCTCGCGGAACTAAAAACTCAACATGTAAATATAATGGTTAATATTTAACTTCCATAACTTAATCTATATAAATCATTACCCCCTATTTTAAATTAAATATATAATAAAAATAATTTGCCTCACTTATAAAGAAAAAAGAGAATAAAAAAAGCCAACACCTTTTTTTGGTTTTGTTTAGTGTCAAAAATCAAACTTATTTTACACAAGGAATCATAAACTTGTTTTTTCAAAAGAAAATATTAGCTCATGTATAAAAATTCCACGCGCACTGCAATTCCAAACTCGTCCTTCATTGTGGATATCGAGCCATAATAAACATACGAATTGATTAACATTGATTCGTATGTGTTGAACTCGATAGAGCTCAAATTACTAATCCTTTTTGGTAATCTACCAGCAGACAATCGAACCGCAGCGCTATTGCGACACCACTCACTCCAGGGACGCTCTATCGGTGTGCTTGAAATCTGAGTAGAATGACGTGCCTGCACAAACCTAAAGGTCTCACTCTGTGTATATAGTCTTTTTGAACTCCTAATAAAAATAATAAAAATATTTAAACCTCCTCGTCCATCTCAAATTAAACAAAATTAAATACCCAAATTGGCCCTGTAGGGACTGCATAACCTTGTCGTTTGGTGAGAGGGCTTAAGCATAAGAAAGACCGAGCCATAAACTGTGAATGATCGCCTGCATATGCGTGTAAATGGGAGTTACCATATAAACGGGATCTCCAGAACGAATGTGCGCTTCCCTTAAATGAGGCTCTCCTGAATGAATATGTGTATGCAGGGTAAAGGAGCCTCTAAACAAGTACTACTGGACCTCCGGTGATTCGTCTGTACGCCCCGTAGGACTATTCCTACGAGGCGCCGAGAGCAGCGTCTCCCTTCTGCGACAACTAAACAGCTCACGGATGCATCCGGAAGGAGGCTTATCGATTATCCACATCCAACCCCTAATTCCAAGGTGTGAGTAACCATGCCAAGGGGACTGGTTGACTACTAGGGTACCAGTGGTTGCTAATGGTACACCAGGGGCATCGGGCGACCACCCTGTGTATCAAACCTTACCACAGCATGCGGGGCTCTGACGGGCGGAAACATTCTTCCCTAAGTACTTGTGAGAACAATGGATCAGTTCTTAATTAAAACTAGTAAGGCAAGGATAAGGCAGAGGAGGAGAAAGTGATACAAAGTGGTACGCAGGAAGGCGGGCGTGACACAGAGTCTCGTCTGCCCCAGGTCCCCTCTGAATCACAGACCCCACAGTCGCCGAAAGTACACCCCTGACAGCACCCAAAAAGAGGATGTGTGGGTTGCTGAGGAAAAAGCTGGCCAGCGAGAGGATAGAGGACAAGGGCTCAACAAAACCCCGCTCTCTGACTCACACACCACACTCTAGCGGTGTCCTAACGGACGCCGAGCGCACCAATCCCTTGATCATTGTCGTGGTGAGGGAGGACTATCCTGATAGTGCGATCACTCTGGAAATGTTTGCACAATTCCGGGTGGCGGTCAGGAAGGAGTTCGACCTCATACCACGCGGCACGTGGACAAGGTTTGATGCCAGCTATTGCAGGCAAGGAGCATTAATTCTGCTGGAAAATAATCAGAAGACGAAGGAGTGGATGTCTGCCAAGATATCCACTGCGGCATCAAGGGAAATATGATAGCAGATGACTTAGTAAAAATGGGAGCCAGAAGTAGGTTCATTGGACCAGAACCGGTGTCGGCCTCGACTAGAGTCTAATCAAAGTAGAGATTAGGCGATGGTCAGAGGAGATGATATACGGTACTTGGAACATAGTAGACTCTTGTAGTCAACAAAGACCTTTGTTACGATAACTAATGCTAAAGAATGGTCTGAACGCATAGTTCGACTAAACAAAATCAAGGCTAGGCTACTGGTGGAGATAGTGATAGGACATGGTCACCTAAAAGCACACAAGTGTAGAATGGGCTTAGTAACAGACCATTTCTGTAGGTTCTACTACGTTAATCAGTAACAGATTAGAGCTCGAACTGTTAAGATCGAAGCTTATTGGAGTAAAACTAACTTTTGTAAACAGCAAATAGAAACAGGAAAAAAGTTCGCCACGTTGCCTACCCACAGACCATTTGTGCATATCCATAATACTCCAAAGAACTTTAATATTTTGCAGGATCCGTTGGATGAATATGAGCAATAACAATTTATACACCACGGTAAATATAAAAATTTCGTCAAACAGTATATTTCTTTCCAACATTATGACGACATGTTAGAAGAGATCGATATCGCTAGGGAAAAAACAGTTCCAAACCCAGTCTATACCCGTATATATATGGCTGAAATAGCCCCATCAAATAAACAAGAAATAACGGATTTCAATGAGAGAGGTGCTATTTTAAAACATAATTGGTCTTCAACATTTAGATATACTAGAACTAGAACAAACGAAACACGCTTGCTACTTCGACCGATTTAATATCAAGAGAGAAGCATTATCGGCAACTAGATGATAAAAGACTAAAAAGAAGACCGAGCTAACGAGAAAAAACCCCTATCATTCAATTGTCATAAAGAAGCAAAATAATAAAACCATAGAATCAATACGATCAAAAGAATGAACTGTAAGTTTTTAATTGGTATATGTATACGTGGAAAAAATCTCGAATCACAAACGATTACAAAGGAAAATATGCACCTTGCATTAAAAGAAGTCCGCGAGTTTGCGCAACAAAGACATGGTTCGTAGCCTTATTAACCTCCAGAATGTCAATATTCAAATTGTGATATGGAACTGTACCTTTAAATACATACCAGAGTCCGAAAGAGACATACTGTTTTACGAGTTAGATAATTCTCCCATTGATGGACATAGAGATGTATCTAACAGTTTCCATAAGATACGCAGAGATCTCTATTGAACGATCACAATTCCGTGGACAAGGCAGAGCAAGCCTGGGTGCTTTCTGCTATAGGTACACGAAATATAGGGAAAAGGGCGGCAAATATACGCGTGTATATTTTAATAATAAAAAAATATTCATAATAATTTAAATATAAGCACAATACCCGACAATTATTTATATTCGTAATCTATTGAACTATCTTTTTCTCTCTCTTTTACACACACTCGTGACGCGGGGTATTCGCGCGCTACAATTATTTTGTATATAGAATGCTACTTATTTTCGTTATGGCGATTTTCAGCTTAGCGAAATAAATCTCCACCACTAGGTTGTGTTTTACCTTAAACGGCGATGACGTCGTCGATTACAAATGGGGAGAAGTTGAAACACGGCACCAACAAACACAATCTCTATATTATGCACTACTGGGCACCCACTAAACGCGCTAAATGCATGTGATTCGGCGATATTTCTATTTCTCACATTCTTTCTCTTACTCTCTATCTAACTATAAATACTTTAATTACGCGCGACGCATTCTCGCTCTTTCTACGTCTCGAGCTCTTCCGCGTCCCGAGACACACTGCTGTAATCTTGCGATCGAGCAAGGATCCAGGGTCGATCGCGTGCCTAAATGAGCTCTCTCATTGATTAAATGCCGCGATTGCGCGAGTTAATTGCTGCCTCTCGTTGCCCCCACCCGGCTCGCGGTCAAGGGTCCAAACACACGCTCAATACAAGTGGCGACCAGGACGAGATACTCGTCGCAATAACTTATATATAACTTATATTTTATGATAACTTCGTCAAATCAAAGTAAATGTCAAAAGAATATTATGACCGACACAATCGGCTTCAAAATTTAAAACCAGAAGACTATGCCAATTGATTAAAAACCTCTCCCATTGCCCAACATACCCACCAAGAGAAAGGAAAACGAAATAAACTAATATAACTAAATTCCCATCCCTTACAAAAGAACCTTCATTCGACCTCATTTTAACTTACTCATCACTTTATCTATAATTTAAGGTTAAATCTCATCGAATGCAGTTCAATCACATCTCATCTAATCACGGCTTCCTTCTCGGATCCATATAGAAGTTAAGATTTTATCATCGTGCAGGGTCTCATTAAGAAGACCCTCTGAAAGTTTTCCACTAGAGTTAATGTAAATAGAGAAGGTATCTATATGGTATCTGACACAGGTCGTCACTACTCTGAAGGGTCGTGAGTTAACCCTGATAATGGATATTCCTGTTGGAAAGCTATAGTTCAAAATCTTTGTCGCTTCAACAAATATGGCAAATGGTTCGAAGAACTAGCCAGAAAACTCACTGACGCTAAATTGCATTACAGAAAGGTTTATGACGATATCACAAGCCTATGGTCAAGCTGCCTCACCTGCATGAAAAAAGGCAGATTGGTAAATAAAGGGAGTTTTATAGAAGGATACACAAGGTTTGAGGATAATCCTATCATAACAGGAGTTTCATCAGCACCTGAAAAGAAGAAACGTTAGTATCATATAGTAACTATGCGAGGGCTCCAGAGTTTTGGAAGTAAAATAGTAAATACTAATAAGGAGGCGCAACTTACCAGGAAAGTGGTAGCCTAACAGCGTGATCCCAGTATGAGTTAAGAAACTTTAGGAGTAGTTCACAAAGCTTAAGAGCTCTACAGCACTAGTCAGTTATAGATTTCAAACCCTCGATTTTCAGGCAGGAATAGTGCAGTTTCCTCGGGGCAGTTCAAGGTTGTAAAAACGATATATAAGTAAGAGTACAAGAAAAAGACACACCAGGAGCAGAGAGTATATTTTGGCGATTAGATCTTTCTCTGTTCAAGGAGCTCATCTGTGCAACAGACTGATATCCTGCTGTTATGTCGGTTTAGCCAAATGATGGCTTAGCACTTCAAACAGAAGGGAAAATGGGGTTTAGTGTCTCGAGCGATAATTTCGCTCTCGACACTAGCTCCTAGTTTAGGTCACTCGGGTGAGTGCCACGGTCAGAGCGTTGGAGAAGCTAGAACCGTAACAAAAATGTTTTTTGCTTGTATTTTACTAAAAGGGAAGGGTTGGGCAGCAATTGTTGAAATTTCATATAGTATTATTTTACAACTATCAGGGGGACAGAGGAACGGGATAATTCCCAAACCTTCCTGCCTTACCAAGATAGTTGTCTAAATTAATTAATTTATCGCGGTTAATTATAGATAAGTGTTAAGGATTGGTACGGTAAAAATCCAGACCTTAATCCCTAACACAGAATCTCGAATAACATTAGGTATTTGTTTCCCCTTTTTGGTAACGATGGAGATGGAAATATTTAATTGTGAAGATCGAATACGTCCTATTTCTCGGGGATTTGAATTGGATAATAAATAGATAGTAAGAAGTACTTACTCTTGTAGATTTTTCTTGTATGGACCACCACTGATACCACACTAGTTGTAGATGGAACAGGTAATTTGCTTTGCAAATAACGACACTGGTATATTATTTTGTTTCCCAATATTCCGTTTATTAATTTAAAAATACTTAAATTCGATTGAACAAAATTAATTAAAATACACAAAATTTGAATTACAACACCAAAACAGTAAAAATACTTCTAAACCGAAAATTGACTTCAACCTCATTGGAGAGAGGCGCGGACCGAAGTGATTTTTGGAGGCTGTGCTCTCGGCACGATAAGTCCCCGGGTCGAGCTTCCCTTGGAAGGACCTCCTCCAACTCCTCCCAAAGATAAGAGTTTTCGGGTTTTTTCCCAATCGTGGGTGAGAGTGTCAGCCTTCATTTTTTAAGGCACGAATAGGCGTAGAATTTTCTCTATCGTCTCCCACGCAGGGGCCTTATCGCCTCTCCCAGATAAGTGCACGCCCTTGAAGGAGGTGCTTACAGCTTATATGGGAAAAGCGAGAGATGGCGACTGTAGTTACAATTAAGGAAATGTCTATTTAGTATTTAGAACAATTTTTGTACGAGAATGTTAGCTATTGGCTATTATTATAAAAAATATATTCTAATAGTATTATTAATTTTGTTATTACTAAATTCTAGTATTATTATAATCTAAATATTATTTAAAACTAGTTTTACATAAAATCGAATGGGGCTCAACGATTCCCACGAACATTTTCCCAGCTTCAGTTTTATGACCTGTAGCTGTGCACTCAAGAGTAAGTTTCTCGGTATTGATAAAGAGAGCCGCTGTGTATTCGGACGCATCCCTTAAGTTTTTCTAATTAAACCGGCGTGTCTTTAAATATTCTCATCGGGTACAGCGCACATTCTTTTGATTTTGACAGATTCTCCTCGCACCCACTTGCTAGGTCGAGTGTGAACTAGCACTCGTATCGCATCTCAAATATGTACTTGTGTACTTGATAACAGAGCGATACCAGTGAGAGGATCGTCTCAAAAGAATGCGATGTATTTTCCGGACTAATTTACGTCCTGCTAGAAAATGCGTGTGAGCATCGTTACCCGTCGTGAGAATCGGTGATATGATTTCATTTTTAGAAACGGTACCGATTTTCTCGACGTTACACTGCATAAGAAATGAGTCCTCTCTTTCTTCCTTCAGGGAACTAGCGACGGAGCATTTGAAGGGTGGGTACATTACAATAAATTTTTCTAGTCAATCATCCTCATAATCTTGTTTTGATTTGCGCCCTAAATTAGTTATATGTGTGTATCTTGAGTATGTGTGTATTCATCCTTCATTTTATATTGTACATACATACATTTCATTCATTGTATGAACTGACTGATAGATAGTGTATAGTGAGAGAAATGTGACTTATTTGTAGAATTTTGCATATCAATTATGTATTTATTTGTTGCGATATTCTGCGCTACATCTGTGATAATGACGAATATGTGATATAATTTATATTTAAGTTGACATAAAATGATTGCATTTTCTAAATGTTTGTGTGCAATAATTTTATATAAAATTTAAATATAAATTACTATCTATCTATCTCTTTTTCTCTTTCGCGCCCAACCGGTGGCCCCGGACACACGAATCAGTCTTGGTTCCATTTGTGCCGGATCCGGCGGCTCCGCCGGCCCCTGGTAGTGATGGGTGCCGGCCCTAGTGGCTATGGTTGTCATGGCGAGCAATGGCCATCCGGCTGTTAGTGGGTATTTCTCGGAGGCCCTGAAAAGTTCAATCAGTCATGCTCACGGTGTAGATAGGACCTACGGGCTCTGCCGGTAAAGCTGGTGCGGGTCTTACAGCGGCAGTCTCAACTGGAGTAGGTGGTGGCCCGCCGCCTCAACGGGAGCGGTGGCCGGAGCTTGTCGAAGGTTTCCGCAATGCCGCAGGCGCTCTCCTATTATGCTCTACCGCGCCACTGCCGCGGGCCTGATGACCATTCTCTCGATTGAGGTTCCTAGTGAATGCGGGCTCCTCTGCGTCCCATCGTCTCAAATATTTCTTTAAATTTCGCGGATCCGTCTCGTCTTCGCTACTATCGCGCCGTTTACGCTATTTAATGCCTGTCTTTTTAAATGCACCTTTACTACTACTTATCGCGTAGAATCTCGCTATACGATCAATAATCCCTTTCTCGAACATCTAGTTTACTTCCTTTTCAGCAAACTCCAGAACCTTGGTAGACATACGCCGAGGCGCATGTCTCACTGGCGGAGCACCCCGGACATTGACGTAATGTTCGATCAGCCTTCACTTATTACCGCTCTCGATCTCGTATCTCAACGATACAACAGCACTCTGCAAAAATTTTCGGGTTTGTACTCAACTCACCCATCTTCGAGAAAGGATGCCATTTCCCACTAGGAATACTCCAGAAACATTCCAGTAGCGATAACCCAAAACCATACTTGAGACCAAAGATTCTTCTACTCCTAGAAGAATAGGTGACCTATATCTCATACGATTCTAAGCTCGACTGCTTGCTCGATATTTTCCACTTCGAATTTAACTTCAAGCACTCCAGAATATTCTGGATTCCTCCAGTCATTCTACGCACAGCTAACTGAGCCGATTAATCCTTAAATGCAGCTGCTTCTTCAGGTTAATTAAGGATATCATGGAACCCGTACCAAATAACGCAGAAACATCATTGCCATTCAGTCGGACTGTCAGGTATATTCGGTTGTCGGTTGTAACTCTGGCTACCGTCTGCTCTTTACTAGTTGACTGGTTCGGCACCGTATGCTTGAGTACACATGTAACCAGACGGGATAGCGGACTTCCCAGTAAATCCATGGATCCTCTCTCTTTCTCTTTATCGTTTCCTTGCAGGGCCCAGGGGACGTATCTGTTGCCCTACCCTGGGGTTTCTCAGACTTTCCTTTACGCTAACAAAATTCGGGCAGGTCTGACAAAACTACTCCAGGGGAGTTACATACCTGGCACGACACTTGTGGTTCTCCATTTGGACAGGCGACCGCGTTGTGTCCCGGAAGTCTGCACCTATGGCAAACTCTCTTCGGACACTCTGCGGCACGATGCCGATATATGTATATATATATATATATATATATATATATTGTTGGCGACGGATGCTATGCGCCCCGTGGCTGTGCGGCCTATATGTAGATATATGTGCGTATGCTAGTATCTAGCAGAGCAGTGTACGTGCACTGCTATAACTAAAAAGGCGCGGGCTACACAATGGACGGAGGGCTGGGGAGGATTTAAAAGGTGACCGCTAAATGCCTCCGTGGACGAGGTGGGCTTGCGCTAAGCCTAGGCGCGATATCGCTTGGCGAGCCGTGGCCGTGTAGTCGTTTAGCTAGAGGTAGCCTTGAGCAGCCTCTAGGCTATATTAGATCCGTTACAAGAGACATCTCGGATCTGTAAGGATCACACGTGCGCGGGGAGCCGGGAGGCTCCTCCAGGGCGGTACGACCCAAAGGCAAGGCGTAAGTCTCGCGAACGTCCGGTACAAGTCGGAGAGTCGCGGTAATTGGCGGATACGCACTGGGCGTTTTCCCGCGCACTCGAGGTATTGGGACGTTTTTTTCCGCCAAAGGTGCGGTATTTCCCGCGCATTGCTCTTCCTCGCTTTTCCGGCCAAAGCGGTTAGCCCGTAGGGCCCCGGTAGTGGGGGCGCGCTAGGTACGATTGCGCGCGAAGGCGAGCGCACCGCAATTGCTTTTCGACTGTTCACACAGTGCGCTCGACGTTACGTTTGCGCTTGCGTAATTTGTTTGTAATCGAGCCCTTTGTGGTATTCTGTCGTTTAAATAAATAAATTATAAATAAATAAATAAAAAATTTCACTGCAGAAGATCTGCCTGTATCAACAGGATTTGCCGGCGAACTTGGATCCGCACCATGAGGGCTTTCCAGCTGAGAAGCAAACAACTCCGTCATCACTGACGTCACTGTATGACGCATCTGGAGGTCTGGAGGTTCCTTAGAAATCTACCCCTTGCTTAGAAACAGTCGAGGGATGTATCTTAGGATAAACTCCAAGCTCATGAACTCGAACTCCTGAAGAGCTTTCGCTATCTTCTCCGGCCGTACTGCTCGTGGCAATCGACGCAACGTCATTCTTCGCTTGGTTATTACCTCGAACAGTATCTAGCTCCCGATGGGAAGCAGACGTCAACCACAACTTATAACACACTTACAATGTGCTGCATCACTCCTCCATGCACTCAGCCACCTATCTGTAAAAAAAAAAAACTTAGACATAATAAACAAAATAAAAATTCAGCAAATAATAAACAAATAAAAAAAATCAATGATCAATATTAAATATTATATAAATATGAAATACTTAATTATTAAATAACAAAAAAAATAAGATTTACATTAATTATTTATATTAAGCGCGCAATCGATGCGGTCGCGATACACAATCTCACACAACTGTGCACAAATGTGTACTCAAAATACACTTTGTCTGTGGCCCTATGCACGAGAAAATGCAAAATCCCCCCGCGCGCGCTGGAGCCGACAGGTGATGGGTCAGTGCAAATACACCGCCGCGTCCTCTACCTTCAGCACTACTTCAGAGCCGGCTGCCTCCTAGGGCACCAAGCCAAGCAGCTGACGCCCGCTCCGCGCAGGACTTTCAATTACTTGACACCGACCGGGCAGGAGCGGCAGCGGCTGGAACAGTTCTCTCTCTCTCTCTCTCTCTCTCCCTCCAGATACTTGTCGCAAGGTACAACCAGATAAAAGTAAATTTTAAAGCAAAGGAGCCTTTTTAGACCAGATTATAACATCGGAAGGAATGAAACAAACCTCGGAAAAAATCGAAACCATAATAAAATATCCAATTGCGAAAATACAAAAGGAAATAAAATCAATTTTAAAATTAACCGGTTATTATAGAAAATTTATGAAAGATTATGCAAAAATAACAAAACCATTCACGAAAGCACATAACTATCTGAAAGTATTGAAAAGTAAAGACTATAGACTATCAAGAAACAGAATGTATAGAAGCATTTAACAAACTAAAAGAAATAATTACGAATACACCTGCATTAGCGTATCCCGATTTTTCTAAAACATTTATTATTATCTCAGATTCTGCGAATGATGTCTCTGGAGCTGAATTATCCCAAGAAAAAACTTCTGATATCATACAATTCAAGAACACTAAATTCTGCAGAGGAGAATTATTCAACAGTCGAAAAAAAATTATTCGCCATTGTAGAAGTCTGTAAACATTTTCGATCATATATTTATAGGAAAACATTTATTATCGAAACGGACTATGAACCACTTACTAGCTCAGCTCTCTGAAAACAGCTAATGCTCGATTAATTAGATGGAAAATAAAACTTGAAGAATATGATTACGAAATTAGATACAAAAAGGGTAAAAAAACAACGCAGTTGACGCTTTAAGCTGAATAGAGATTAAAATTCAAGAAGAGAACGACGACTCGCTCTCTATGATACCATAAGCATCTGACATCGCACTCCATACATTCGACGAGCTCGACGAAATATTAAACGCTGAAAACGTGACCATTCACACTGCTGATGAAGATACGTATAATAATAAAATCAGGAAGAGATTATGATGTAAAAATAAATAAAGATAAACTTAAAATCCAATATATTGTCAAAATCAATAAAAAAGGTGCGGAAAATATTAAACTTAATAAACAATATGGAATAAATTTCACCAACAAACAATTAGAAATCATTACTTACAGAATATTTAAGAAATACTCCAATGAAAAATTAAAATAAATCAAGGCCACTACTATACACCTCTAATTGACCGAAATAATTTTATGCAAAAACTTGAAGAATATCACAATAAGAATCAAAACGGAATTCAGGAAACAGCGGTTCATTTCAACAGGATATTTTATACACTCAATAAGGATAGAATCATTGAAAATTATATTATATAAACCAATGCGATTTATGTCCAGAACATAAATACGAGAAAAGGCTTCGCGAGACACAAACATATGGCTCCATCATTTCTAATCGTCTACTTCAACATGTACACATTCACATTTTCCATATCAATAAAGAAATTTTTTTAACCATAATCGATATATTTGTTAAGCATGCTCAAGCTTATTATTTACAACATGGAAATAGTACTACTTTATTAAATAAATTAAGACATTTTGCTTCTCATCATAACTTCCCAGATAAAATTACTACAGATAATGGAAGTGAGTTTAACTCAGCAGTATTTAGAGAATTTTGCCATGTACATAAAATTGTCTATTATAATTTTTAGATTACATTCTACTTTAAGAGAAAAATTAAGTATTTTGATAGATAAAAATCCTAGAGAAACAGAGCAAAATCATATGCCAACGGCTAATTTTATATGTAATCAAAGTATTCATTCTTCTACAAATTTTACACCATTTACTCTTTTATATGGACCATACGAAGAGCGTACCATACATAAGACGTTATTGATTCAGAAACAGATACAATAGAAAAATACAATAAAATTCGGAAGAATGAAATCCTACCTTTCTATGATAAACTATATAAAAGACAGATAGAACAAGAGAACCTACTTGAAGAATCAGATAAAAATGTAGAAAATAAAGAAGTTTATGTTAAAACGCACCACCAACAACGTAAAAAAACGGCACCTCGTTACCAAAAATTACTTGTAGAAAAACAAAAAGACCCCTCACTAGAGTGCTATATACATGGTCAACCGTGTTGTTATTTTACAATGTGCTAAACAACTAAGAAAAATTTCCTTATCACACGATGCTGAAGACGAAGCTGATCCTGCTAATAGTAATACTATTGGATAATCTAGGTAGTGATAATATTAATCAATCAATAAAATTAAACAAAGTAGTACCTATTTGTTAAGAAATGACCCCCGCAAAGAACTTATGTTAAACTATTGTATTTATTAGAATTTCGTTTTGCTGAAGGATCAATCGTATTATCCCTAACTTTATTATTTATACTCTTAGAATCTCGATCCTAAGTCCTATTCAGTTCCCCCTCATTCAACGACTTGCTCTAATCAATAGTAGTAATCAAACAGATATCATTGACATACCTTGGATATTAATTAGGACCATCGATTAAATTTTGCACTATTAAAGATGCTAACTATACCTACATTATCTATGGCAACACTTCAACCATTTAAAATCGAATTTTTACCTCTAAAGTTCAATCCCGCTTGTATTAATTTTTTTACAAATTACGTCTATTTGTTTAATAAACAAAAGATACAAGAAAAAGAAATAGCCATTTTGAAGTAGCCTTCGGATCGCCTGTAACACAGGCGGCGTGTTTGTAAACAGGGGGCCCGAGGTTTTGTTCGCCGAGTAACCGGCCCGTTAGTTTGCGCGTGGCCCCGAGCACTCTCGGGCCGATTGTTTCCCGGAGCCCGCAACCATTGCGCAGCCCCAGGTGAGAGTAGTGACCCCGAAAAGCGGTGGAACGCTTTCGCTCTTCGAGAGCGTAAAAAGTGTCCGCCACTGACACCCGGCACATCGGCTGACTCCCAACACCAGCAGAAGCAAACGACGGCGGGTAGGAGGCCGGCTCCCAACACAATCCGGGGGCCGGCAGCAAGGTGGCAAGACTACGGCGGCGTCCCCGGCCGGGACAGGGCCAGGCTTTAGAAAAGCGCCACCAGGCCTCACTGAGAGGTTTGTCTAGGGCACCACTCGCGCGGCCGGAGAGAGAGCGCGTGCGACGCGGTATTTGCTGTGCTGCGGCGACCCCATCATCACCCCGGGGACGCGAAAGCGGCGGCTCTGGTACGCGCAGAGCTGGTTGTCAGACCAGGGCCTCGCGGTCCTACCAATGCTAGCCGTCAGACTCCGGTAATCCGCCCGGGTCGAGGCCAGGGCTTCTAGTGCGCTGCGATAAAGACCTCCCCGGATGTCGTCACCGCCTCGAGCGACGGGGCGGAGGGCCTCAAGTTCGGCCTGATTTTCGCATCCGCGAGTAGCTTTTCCCGCCATTTCTAGTGGGGCGCTGCGCGCCTGTCGGAAGAATGCATCCGGACGGGGATTGTCCACCCGGGTGCGAATAAACATGAGTCTCCGGTGTAACCGGAGAGTGGCGGGTGCTGTGGTGGCATGTCGGTCTCGGAGCGGAAGATCCACGTCACACCATCGATCAAAATGGTTAAGAATGAAGACGTCCTGTAATTTGGGCAGGGAGGAGTTATATGACTGTTCTAAGAGTACATCGACTCCGGCCGCCCTATATTTTGTGTGCTTGCTTTTCGAAGATTTTAGAAGTATGACACCTTTGATGATAAGAAGATCGTGCCTCCGTGGGAACGGTTGCACCGTCAACAAATCAGTCTCTGTCGGGCGCTCAGTCTCAGTCTGTCCGCGTACTTCGCCTCGCGTGTATGTCCTCATCCGTCTCGTTGCATCTTCTGCATCCATGTCAGTAATTCATAATCACGTAACGAATCATCGTATCTGTATAGATACGGAGGTGCGACAGGCGGTCCTCGTGTCGTGTCGCCAGCAAGGTAGGGACTCAAATGGTGACGGTCCGCAGTCGCTAGAGGCGAGTTGCCTACTCTTGATTCCGTTGTCGAAGGGGCAAGTGGTGTAGAGACGGGAAAGTAGGGGTGAGCGCGGAGCTTGGCAACTCGCGTGGTGAGTTCAAGCGATCTGATTCTGACGCGATTGACCGCAGCCGTCGGACGCTGGCGTGCAAGCGGGCTACTGCGCCATCTGAGGCGGTTTCCCCCATCAGACTGGCTCATCCTATTGTTCCGTGACTTCTACCTAAGGTAGAGGCGCCCCTCTTCGACTCCTGTTCGTTATCTGGGAGAACCATCGGACCAAAACACATTGGCCCGCAATCGATCGGTATGGCCCCTCTATCTCTGTTCTATACGGGGAACCAGAGATGTCGCTTACCGACCTGTAGCTCACCCGCCTTTGCACCCACCAGTCATATCGCCAAAGTCGATTACGTAGCATGTCTGCCTCGCGACAACCGTTTAACGCCTGCTCGGTCACTTCCTTTTGCAACTGGGTAGAATTTAAATTTATTTATCGCCTCATCATCGCGCGTCTTTTTCGCAACTATAATAAATTTGCCATCGCGTCCAAAACTGACCCAATAACGTCAGCTCTTCACGTCCGCGCTTTCCGGCTTTAGTTTCCACCGTGTTTAAATACATTTTCCCCGCGGCGTCGTTTATTAATTCGTCTACGATCGTCTGTTTGTTTCTACACCGACATCAAAGTTGCATGTGTTTTCAAGTCGAATTGAAAATCAAATTCTCCGTGGGTATTGGCGGTCCGACAGATGCTTCGTACATCGTTTGACAAAAATGTATTTTATCGCGAAGAGATGAAATACCTCGGGGTTCTGGCTAATTGGGATGGGTTGAACCTAACCCAGATAAGCTCGCCCCGGATCAGTCACGGCGATGACACGCGCATAACATCCTCACAAACTTCCTATAAGCCTCGAGACACACACGCACACGCACACTGCACGCGAGGAGTCACGAGACGATCCGTTCACCACGCTAGAAAAATGAGCACGCACGTTGATAAGCGCGGGCCGCTACAAGGCGTGAGCGGGCCCGATGTGCGCACTCCTCCCGAACGCGCCTCGAACACGCTCGTCGTGTGTCACCACGTCTACCCGCAGTATGGTTAGAACGTCAATTTAATTCCACAGTAAAGAATTATATCTCTATTAAAATAGGCAAATGGTTTTGAAATAAAATAAACAAACGACGAGTATGCTTAAGCTTTTTAAAGGAAAATATGAATTTAATCGAATACTTTAGTTTTTTTTCCCACCGTTTAGTTACTTAAACATGTTTATTTATTTATAGTATATTAGAGCTTATCAAACAATAAGTATCATTGGCTTTGATAATTACATTCACTTTAATTATATATATAGATTGTAATGGAGAGATTCGGGGAGAAAATATCTCCGACCCGGCTGTGTACAATGTGAGTGACACAGAAGGTGTCACTCACTTTTGAGTGCAATGGGGCAGTTTTACCAACACTCGCCCCTCGGCTGCGCACCCATCGTGGTGCGACGACTGGCCTGCCTCTCAGCTGATGAATTAAAATGTCCAATTCCCACGGAGGCGGCGTGATCCTTGGAACCGCTTGTGCCGGTTCTAATTCTTGTTTGGACAGGGGGGATAAAGGAGTTATCGGTCGGTGTTGACACCGATGCGTTAAATAAATAAAGAGAGTCAAATTTAATTCAATATCGGCCAAATTATCTTTATTAATTTATTATAACAAGAGATAACCGGGGCGCATACAATTTGTTTCGATAAATTCGGAAATTCAACCCGTACGAGGTCTCGCGCGGAGTCCTAGGTGAGAGCGGCGCCTGCGAGAGCGGCGGCTAGGTCGCGCATGCTGAAGCCTTTCTTACAGGCCTTCGCATCTTTCATAAGAGAGGCGATTACACCGAACGGTGTCTACTTTTCGCCCTATTCTCCGTTCTTCTTTGAGGAGCCCAAAAATGGTATGGGCTCCTGGAGAGGGAATTCGTGGACTGGGCGACGTTTGAGGCCAAGTTTGAAGACCGATACTGCCCTTGGTCCTGCAGGAGGACCGGCGACGTGAACTGGAGGATATGCTGCATGGAAAAACCGAAAGGTTGGGCCAGTTCATTAGCCGGTTCTGTTTCCAGGCTAGTACTCTAGAGGCTCCCCTACCCGAACCACAGCAGATTGAAATGTTGATGGAGCGCGTCAGGTCGGATTACCTGATCCTGAGCCAGGCTCTTGACCCATTACAGAGAGGCCCTCAGGGTCGATCCATTTCTGCTGGGGCTAGTCGTGATCCGAGAGGTAGGAATTCCCTCAAGGACGCGTGATACATGTGCAAGGGATTTGGGCACAGAGCAAAATAGTGTCCATTGGCAGCATGCTTCCTGTGTCGTCAGGCGGGTCATCTCGTCAGACGAGATTCATTCCCTTGAAGCGGAACTAAAAGTCTATTAGTTAAGCTTCTGAGGAAAGAACAGGCCTGGAGTTGGGGAGAGGATCAATCCAAAGCCTTTGAGAGGCTTAAGGCCGCTTTAGGAGAAGCACCAGCGCTGGCGCGGCCCGATTTCTTGAAACCCTTCACGGTGCAAAGCGATGCCAGCAATTTCGCCATTGGCGCCGTTTTGATCCAAGAAGACGAGAACGGTTACGAGCACCCCGTAGTGTACACCAAAGGCTCCTTGAACAAAGTCCCGGACGCATTCTCGAGGGGATACATTACCGACGAAGCCGAGGTTACAGCATTTGATACAATATCGGACCCTTGGTATTTGAATAGACTGAGAGACGTCCAGCTTAACCCGAAGATATTCCCTAAGTGGAAAATTGACGACGGTATGCTGTACCGATACTCAGTCGATGAACTCCTGGATTCGATATCGTTTCGACAGGAGGGGTGCTGGCTCGTCGTGTCCGTCGAGCATAGAACGAGAGTCATGGTTGACGCGCACAAACATCCATCGTCCGGTCATTTGGGAATAGACAAGACGTTAGATCGAATAGCGTGTGAATTCTATTGGCTTGGATTTTACCACGATGTGAAGGACTTTGTGCGAGTCTGCGAGGTGTGCCAAAAGTTCAAAGTTTCTCAGCTAAGCCCGATAGGCCTGATGGACCAGAGGGTCGGGTGAGTCCGTGGCTAGTGGTGGCAGCCGACTTGATCGAAATTCCCCGAAGTAAACACCAACACCGTTACGTGATGCTTTTTGAGGATTTATTTACTCGGTGGATAGAGCTCTCACCTTTACGGGCCGCTACAGAGACGGCAGTGGCGAGTGCTCTAGAGGAGTTAGTCCTACTCCGCTGGGAAACTTCATGTTTCGTATTGACGGATAAGCCACACATTTTGTTAATCAGCTCCTGAAAAAGGTGCTTGAGGAATATGGTATAGATCATGTCACGACCCCTCCCTACAGCCCCCAAGGTAACCCGGTCAAAAGGGTTAACAGGCCACTTAAGACCATGATTGCGCAATATGCTGGCGCAGATCATTGTAACTGGGATGAGCACTTGCCGGAGTTGAGGCACGCATTAAATACTGCAGTCCACTCCAGCACGAAGTTCTCCCCAGTTGATCTGAACTTTGAGAGGATCCCACGACCCTGTAGGAGCATCTAAAGGGAGGTGGTGAAAAAGGACCCAGTGATCCCCATTGACCTCGAGCTCTGGAAGAATCGCAACGGTTAACGCTGATCCGGGATCTGGTTCGACGTTTTAATGACGAAGCCCGGGAGAGACACAGCCGGGTTTATAACCGAAACTGGCGTCCAGCGACGTTCCTACTAGACGATATGGCACTCCGACGCGAGTTCATCCGATGCCGCGAAGGCGTTTCCGGCAAACTGGCCGCCAAGTACGCTGGGCCATTTGAGATTAAACAGGTACTGGGTGAGTCAATGGTCCTCCTGGAGGACTCGGATCGGTAAATTAATAAGGTACACGTACAGCATCTTAAGAGATACGTGCCACCTCAGACGGAGACTCGCGCGTTCTCCACTAATCTTCTTTGGTTATTTCGAGGTTATGGCAAAAGCAGGAGCGTATTCAAGAAGGTTGGCCTGGCGCGATTCTACATCCCCGGGCCGACTGCAGCCTCAGAGGAAGAGGATCGACTACTGAGGGAGGAGAATGACCTCATGGACCTCAGTAGTGCGGTCCTACCGATGGTGTAGGCGGCCTGCATGCAGCCCACCGGCTCCGTCGAGGCACGAGTGGTCGAGGAATCAATTCTCCCGTCCCCATCTCTGGAGCTAATGAGGCAGTGGCCGCCCTGTCGACCTTGCACCTTCCACCTTCACACTACTTGGTGGACTTGAAAAGGGAGCTGCGGTTGGAGGACCAACAACGGCGGAAGCACCGCCCCAACCGCCGTCGCCAGGCCCAGCTGACCCTGGACGACTACGAGTTCAGTCAGTTCGGAGCCGGCGGGCAGCAGTATCTCTTCTGAGGGGACTTTAGTCGCCGGTCCCGTCATTACCAGCGCAGCCATCTCCCCACCAATTCCCGCCCCTCGAAAGCGTCGCGCTTCCTTTAGCGAGGTCATCGCGTGACCTAAGCTTCCTCCCAGGAATGGGTTAGTAGTGGGAAAGGACATAGATCCACTGGGCGTTTCCGTGGATCCACCTTTTGGGACATTTCGGTGCTGAGGGATGGGGCATTATATGGGAGAATGCCCCAATCCATGCGTTCGATTCTACTGCCGCAATTATGGCCGCACTGGGGTGGCAGTGGGCATGTGTCCCCGCTGTAGTACTCTATACCATTCGATTCAGCGGGAGCATAGCCACCGCAATAGCCCCAACAATCGGAGTCCACCAAGCCGTTGCACCAGTCCTCATGGTCAAGGCTCGCCAGGGACCCAAAGACGCGGTGACACCGCGAAAAGATCTCGCTACGAGAGACCGCAAGCGTCTTCGCCGCGTTGCCAAGGATGAGGCGAGTGGGGGCACGCATTAGGCAGTTGCCCCACGCACTCGGGAAACGGCAGAGGGGGGTCGTCCATGAGACGCTAAAGCAACCCCCCCGTCCCGAAATCTCACCGAAGAACACAGTCGGTCATTCGGCGGGAATAACAGCTGTAGGCGCGGGTAAGCCTGCGGTATCCGCAAGTAGAGTAGGAGCGGCACCGGCAGGAGAGCCGCGCAGCAGCAGGGACGCAAGCGGCGGCGGTCCGACCATAAGCTCGGCAAATCACGGCAAGATCCCAGCACACCTTGACGCGGAACCGCGGGAGCAACAAGCGCGCCCCGGCGGAGAGACAAGGTGGTGGCTGAAGGTTGAGGTCGAGGGTTACCGCATGCGGGCGTTGTACGACCCAGGCGCCTAGCTCACAGTACTAGGCCCGGTCGGCCTACAAATTATGAGCGCATGCGGGCGCAGGCTGCAACCGTGCACAGGAAGAGGTGCACGGATAGCTGACGGCCGGTACACACCCGTAGCCGGAAACGCAGAGCTCTTATTCGAGGTAGGAGGGCTAAAGAAGAGCCTGAAAATCTTGGTTATGCCCGAGGTAGACGCCGACTGTTACCTTGGCGTCAACTTCATCAGCTGTGAAGTTGACGCCGTCAATCGCCCCAGCCCAGTGGTGATGGTGAAAAAAGCCAACGGTAAATATCGTTTTTGCGTTGGCTTCAGGAAGGTCAACGCATTGTCCCAGGGAGACGCGTACCCACTTCCCTACATGGACACAATACTGTGCAAACTGCAGAAGGCCATACCTTGAGGGCTACAAATTCAAAGTAGTCACGGATCACAGCAGCCTAAGGTGGCTCTGCAACTTACGTAACCCCACAGGCAGGCTCTCTCGGTGGGCCCTGGAATTACAGGGCCAGGATTTTACCGTGGAGCACAGGAGTCCTCAATAATGTGCCTGATGCGTTGTCGCCGATGCACGAAGAGAGCGATATAGAGATCAGCACTCTCTCGTGGGCCGAGGAAACCAAAGATCAATGGTTTCTCGACCGCATCGGCGAAGTCCAGGACAGGCCCACAGAGCACCGATGCTCAAAAGTCGTGGGGGCCAACTCTACATGTAGTGCTCCGACGACGAACTCGAGGGAACAACAGGGGACGACTCAGCTTGGGAAATGGTCGTTCCCAAAGAAAAAAGGAGGAAGGTGCTCCGTGAGTGCCACGACATCCCTACAGCCGGCTACTTAGGAAGTCAAAAAACCGTAGCGCGCGTGACGAGATAGTATACCTGGCCACGGTTATATTCCAACGTAGCGGAGTACGTCCGAGCGTGCCAGACCTGCTAGCGTTGTTAAGTCGAGCAGCGTCCTCTAATGGGCCTCATGGGACGCCGCACAATCAACAGACCAGCTCAAATCTTTGCAGGGGATATAATGGGTCCACTCACCCGCAGTAGCCGAGGATACGAGTATATCCTCGTTTTCCAAGAATTGTTCACGCGGTACGTGGAAATCGAGCCAATTAGGACCGCGAACGCAAAACAGTCCTGGAAAAGCTGAATAGGCTGGTGCTGAGACACGGCGTGCCGGAGATGTTTCTGTCAGACAATGGCTCGGAATTCAAGAACCGGGCCATTGACAAATATCTGGCAGAGAGGGGGGTCAGGCATGAAACAACACCCCCTTACCACCCCCAGGCAAATCCCGTCGAAAGGTCAAACCGAACGATCAAAACAATGGTCGCCGCATTGGTCGACGAGAATCATAGAGCCTGGGATGAGCACCTCCAAGGGCTAGCGTTCGCCCTGAACACGGCGAAGCAGAGCTCAACGAGGAAAAGCCCCGCAATGCTCACATTCGGAAGGGAGCTCGCGGAACCATTTTCTGCTCGGCGGACACAAGAACAGCTTAACCTCAGCAAATTAGAAGAAGAGGCAGAGGTTAGCTGGGGACGTCGAATGAGTCAGCTGGCCGACGTCCGAGCAAATGCGGCAGACAACGCAAAGGACGCGTCAGACCAGCAGGCCAAATATTTTAACGCCCACCGCTGAGCAGCCAGCTTTACGAGAGGCGACCTCGTATTGAAGAGGTGTCGAATCCTCTCGTCCGCCGCACAAGGAGTAGCGGCGAAGCTGGCTTCCCCCGGCGCATGCGTCCACGCCGTAATCCCCTCTAACCTTGTATTCTCCTCTGCCCTCAGCGCAACCCGCCTCCGGATAAATGGAATTTAGGAGGGCGAAATAATTGCTGGAGTGAAAACTCAAGAAAGCAAAATAACGATTGAAGAAATCGTAGACGAGCCCTCCAGCAGCAGCAGCAAGGCGTCACCAGGGTCACCGATCAGTGACCCTGAATCTCCCTCCTTGCACCGACCCCACTCAACTTCCAAGGCAGCCTCGGCAGGTAGGCCGGAAACCACGGAGCCGCAAAAGACGGCTCAAGGACAGGGGGACAGGGTAGAGGAAAAACCCGAAATCTCTTCCCTGGAGCGTGACGCATTAATATTGCTAAATGCAGTTGAAGTAGGGAGCTGATCGGTAAACGTCTGTCAATACTTACTGAGAGAGAGAGAAAGAGAGAGAGAGAGAGCTGCCTAGCCACAGGACTGATCGGCGGGAGAAGCATTGTGCCTGATGTTGAGAATAACGCGCGGATGGACGAGAAAGCCTCCCGGGTGGAAGCAGCGCCTGGAGAAGTCCACGCGAAGACGCATGGAAGTCAGGCCCGGGACGCTGCGGTAAATGGACGAGCGGCTTTCGAGCAAAGCACCATTACATTGTGGATAATGCAACCGAACCTCCCTCTCACGTCTATCCTTTAATAGCATAAGGCCCACATGGCTCTACGAGCCATAGATTAATTTCGATTCCTATATTTCTGTGGCATAGAGCCCTGGCGGTCCTGCAAGCCACAGTTAAAATTTCTTTTGATTTCTTTTTTATAAACAAAATTATAAATTATAAATGGCTTATAATTATAGTTGAATTAAATATATTAATATAGATTGCATTAATTGAAAACAACTATTATTATTAACATTATAAATACACTTTATTTTTTACTCGACTTTTATCAAATTTTGTAGCCGTAAAAAATTAATCTAACAAAAATTTTTCGAGCATTAGGAGTATTAAATTGTATTATATGTTAAATAAACATTTAACTAATAATTATTTAAGGAAGGGAAAAGAGCCTGAAAACTTTTAACCGGAGTAGGGCGGAACTTGTTTCGTTGTCCAGGAAGCTGCGGTTGGAGCGACTGCTGACGAGGTGACCGTGGCCTCGACCGTCGTTGATGGGCTCCTCGGCGTTGAATCTTGTTAGGTTTCGCTCGCCAGCACAGAGCTCACAATGGTGTTGGATGACTCGTAGTCATCCATAGTCAGTGGGGCCCATCATTGGTGGCAGTTGGGACGATTACCTCGGCGCCTCTGCGCCTTTCCGTACCACTTCCAGATAGTGAGAGTAGACCGGGATGGGTTTGGTTCCCGCAAACTTGCAACCGCTCATTTCCATGGACTCCAGCCGCCCAGCGACAATAAGTGAGATGGACCCTTTCTGCACTGCCATCGCCTCGGCGTACGAGCCTCACCTCGTACTAGCGAGGTGTAGCGGCCGGCGGTTGCGGAAGTGTGCTGAGTAGCTGGGGTCAACCCTTCCCGAGATACGAACGATTAGGCTTGTACAAATGCGACGCGACAAACTTGTCTTGATCGTCATCCCTCTCAACACATGTTAAGCGCCAGCACCGAACGGGATTGTTGACATTTTTCTCCGTTGAACTTTGAATCTTGGTAAGGGGGGAGGGGGGAGATGGCAGACAGGCCGGCCGCTCGGTTCCCGCTGTCTCTGACTACTCCACTCCCATTATGCTGACTCTCGCGCTAATTCCGCCTTTACTTATCTACAAATACCAATTCAACTAGAGCTTATATTTAGAGATTATATTTATTCATTGCATGTATCGCGCGCACGGAAGCCTGAATTTTCGGCTGCAACCATGATTTATTTACTAATTTTCAATCGCTTCTACCTCCGCTAGAAAGCATCTTACAGTATGCTATTCCATATTTTATGAAGTGCTTGTCGAGTCTCGAAACTCGCTCAATGAAAGGTTTTTGAACCACTTTAATTTAGTCATATGAAAAATAGGGAGAGAGGATTTAAGTTAACATCGTTTAAGTAGAATTGAATATTTTCAGAATATGGTTAAAATCCGAATGATAAGTATTGATAAGTATGAAGTAAATTTGGTCTTAGACTTTGCGTGAGTACTGTTCACGTGAGTACATATTTAATCAGCGCGCTCCCACCCGTTTTGATGATTCAATTTGTCAATTAAATTAAATTTTTCCTTAGTTATGTGCCCTTCTAACTGCATTACTGACTTCGTTGCACGAGAGTCAAGAATAGGAGTACTTTATAGCTGAACTATTTACTAATTATTAAAGTAAATCCCTTAGAATACTATTCACGAGAAAATGCAAATGTTTATTGCATTTAAATGTTAACTCATATTGACACTCATAGACATTGCGCTTACATTTTAAATAACTCTGCTTATTGCTTCCTTTATCTCCATACGAACACGTTCATGCCCATATTCCACGATAAATCACAAGTATATGAATATTTATCTTCAATTTATATTGAATTAAAATTAAAATTATTTTAATTTAGGAAATCTTTAGAGGTACCCATATTTGAATATAAAATTTGTCACTCTTTCAATTAGTGGTGTCAAAAAATATATTTCTGTTAATAACCGATAAAGTTAACTCCATAAAATTAAATACATAGCTTTATTAATTAATATCCTATGTATGTTATCCCATGTATCCGAAATATGTTAACCGAGGAAGTATTCAGTCATTCCGAAACTTTTTAAAGATATTCTTTATTTAACTGGCATGAAGTCGCAATATCAAAAACATCTTTGACATGATGAAATTTGATAACTTGCAAACAAATATATTGATTTAAAAATTACAAAAAAATATTTTAAGAAACTACGTATTATTTGTAATAGAATGAGATTCCTCAGGGTCTAAAACATTTTTATTTGTACGAGTTTAGATGGTAGGTATTTTGTAGCTCTTTAAACTGTTGCATTAGTTTCATAATGCAATTTATATTCTATATTAAAATTTATTTAAAACGTAAATCGATTTCAAAATTTAATGTTTTGTTAAAATTTTATTAAAAAATTTTATCACGTAGAAACTTCTGTGACGGGACACCGAGCCGACATTTCCGCGTCGAGAGTACGCAAGCGAGATCGGGAGGACCGACCGCAGGAAGGAAAGGGCCGTGACACACTAGCTGTCGTTTCTTCACTCAGAACACTTGCAAGATGAGCCCGAGGCACCACCACCTGGCCTGCGTTTCCCGGACAACCCAAGGCAGAGTGGGCTTAGACCTCCCTGGCACATGTTTCTGACAGCATCCTAAGGCTCTCCAGGTGCTTCTCACGCAATATTGATAGCGACGCAGACGAAGGTAGGCACATATGTGCGTTGGGAAGGAGGGCCACTGCGCGACGAGATTCTGTCTCTCTTAGATCTCCATGCCCTGAAGCCCCAGAGAGCGAACTTTCTGGGGAAGTGCGTCGAGGGTCTTTGGGTCCTGCCGAGCTTCTTTCGGGTCGAGATGGAGAGTTCCAGCAGGAACTCCCTCTCCCCTCAAATCCTATAGCGCGCTGTATATAGGGCGCTTTTCCGTGAATTGTGAGGTGCGATGGAGCGACTGTTGTATGTCCCACCGCCATTTAATATTATGAAACGGGTGTCCCTCCTCCCTCTTGCACCCGGATCAGTGGTTGGTGCCCCGGGTTTCTACGAGACAACACGCTTGTTTCGGCAAAGAATTACTACGTCGCGCTTTTGAGATTTTTTTCAACACAACAATCTAAAGAGCTCCCATATACCTATAATTTATGCGGTTTTAAATGAAAATCCTCAATCAGAAAATCCTCAACAAAAATTACTATCTAGAGTCTCAAAAATTCAATTTTTCAGGAAATTACTTTTAAAATGATGACTGTAATCCTTATGTACTTATTGTGTGTTCATAATGTTCTACATTTCCATTATATTTTTTAAACACATACAGTCACATATAGTAATATGTATTCTTAATAGTTATCCTAAAAATATTATAGGAAGCTTCAAAAATATTATTTAAATTAAAGAAAATAATTCAGATAAATTGAGATTTTGGTGTCTAAAATTAACCCAATTTCGGGAATGCAGCTGCGGATCCCATTTTATTTTCATGGTCGATAAATTAGAAAATTTAATTATTAGGTAGAATTTTCTAGACTCATTCAAATTTTGTCTTCAAAATATTAATATGCAATAACTTTTACCTAAATAAAAGTATTTGTAAAAATTTATTTTGTATAAGTAAATTATTGTTTCATAAAAGTTATTTTAATTATAAATTAAATTTAAATTAAAGTTTATAAAGTAAACTATATGAAAAACTTGAAAAACTAGTAACACTAAACAATAAGAAATTAAATATACAAATAGAAAATCACAACCTTGTGGACCAAATGTTGCAAGTGTGAAAAGATAGACAGTTAAAATAGGTTTTAATGGTCTGACAGAAAAAACGATCACAAATCTGCAAATCTTTTACACAGTCGTCATTCGTAATCATCCAACATCACTGAATAGGTTGATCAGAAAATTCGATTCGCATGGGACTTAATATCATCGATAAAAGATCACGATATCAGTTCTGTACAAATCGTGAAAACAGGTATCGACCATTTCCATCATATATAACAACTACCTGTAATGGCGATGAATGACGTCGGATCAGATTATACGCATATGTCAAGTGTCTCATGCAAAGGTTTCATATTACACTTGAACTCGATGTTATTAAAACTAACAGGGAAAATGTGAACAGACATTATATACACCAAAACAGTAAGTAGCTGAATATTTTTGCAGAAAGAGTAATATCTACAAACAATTAAAAATAAACTTACATGAAAAAAATGTATTAACCAGGAATAAGTACTCAAATAATTAAAATTATTAAATTAAAATAATATTATCTGTAGAATCAGTATTTTATGCATACGTTTAAACATTCAGTTTAATATTTTATGTTTAAGATGAACATCAAATATCGCAAACAAAAGTGCTTGTTTATATTTTTTGCATGCATAGACCCAACCTCAACGAACATATATACACACAGGTAATGTTCTACCGACGAATCGCAGCAAACTAAGTTACCATAATAAATCGCAGCTGGAGAATTCTAACAAAAGCGCTGTTATGGTTGTTATGGTTAACCATTGTTGTTGTACAGCGTTAAGATTGTTTTCATTTAAATTATTGTAAGCAAGTATAAATTCATCCACTGTAGTGTGTCACAGTCATCACCAACGCTCACGTTTTCTCTCGCGTTCTGCAGCTCGCATGAGCTCTTTCGCTAGCAAGATCTTATCTGACAACATCCTTAAATGCTGCATCAAAATAATTTTTAAAACATTTATAATTGATTAAAATTTTTTTAGCAAACTATTATAGGTATAAATAATAATATATAGTTAATAATTTAATAAAATGATGGAGAGAAATACATGTTATAAAGTATCGTATACTATTAAATATATATTATTTTACCTAGGAGGTGCATTGTCTCCAAGAAATGATTTACAAAGACGTTCTGCTTCTCTGCGAGTAATCATACCACATCTTCTGGAAGACACAGGCATAGCTCCAGCTCGCCGAAGAATTTCCAACTGAAGAGGAGTACATTGTATACATGTTATACCAAGGGCAACCCTTCTATTATGAATTTCATTATAACTAAATTGATTTAGAAGAGTATTACTAATTTGAGCAAGACATAATCTTTCTTGGTTTTCAATTACTAGTGAAACAATTCTAGCTCCATATAGTATTACTGCTCCGATTTGTAATTCCTATAAGATTAGATTAATTTAAAATTAAATGTAATTGCAAATCAAAATTTAACAACAATTTTCAAAAATAAAAATATCCAAGCTTTTACATATTTGGCGCTTCGAGTCAAAAGATATGGGTAATAGGAGTGAGGATAGGTAGTTTGACCGTACCCCGGTCAGGTGGAGAGTTTCGTCCCAAGGTTACCGACTGGACTCATCAGTAAGACAATGTCGGTAACCCCTGCCTTAGACGCTCTGTGGGGAAGACGACTCGTGCCGGCTTATATAGGCACCGAGGAGACGTCTAGGCGATTACGGGTTTGGAGCTTGACACCTGGCGATGGGTGAGAAACCACAGAGTACCGCGCCACACATATAAACTCTAAATATAAATTTAAAAAGAAACAATATTCAAATCATTAATTTGACAAACAAAGCTATAAGAAATTCCTAATGCTTTAATCTGGTTGTCAAGTTGTCTAACAAGCTTGAATAAATAAATCTGGAGACTCAGTGCTGCAGTGAATCAATTCGACAATATAACAAGCAACTTAAAAAGAAATTTACTTTTACTCAGTTACAGAAGTATAGTGAACTTCAAAGTGATGGAAATTCACTTTGAACGTTGACACGTGACTGATTTGAAAGAGCCAAATATAAACAAATGTTATACTAAAGTTAGTATATAAAAATTATTTGACAATGGTAAACGAAAATAATTAATTTTGCTTAGTGCTACAACTATAACTAATAATATTGGATCCTAATTTAATTACCTATCTTTATCATATTTATTAGTTAATAATGTCATCCTTGGGAAGTATATGAACATATTTAATCCCTTGTACAATTTCTCCGACTCAATTTTTGTAGCTTTTTCATAAGTTGCTATTAGTAACGACCAAATTAACTAAACTAAATTTTGAATTTAGGTACTATAAAGTTAACTTGATCCGATACTGAGTTTTACGTAAACACTCAAATATTTAGATTTTATCTTCGCAATGAAATATCAATGTTTTTAGTATTTTTAAGTTAAGTGTTATAAAATTAACTATTTTTCTACACACTTCCTCGGCTGTTTCGCCCAAACCGTCTCCTGCATCACCTACTCTTCCTCGTGGCCATTGTCGTTATCGTCTTACGGCTTTCCTTGGTGGCTTCCCGGCGCTCGTCATATTGTTGGCCTACGCCGAAAAGGAAGTGGTACTACTACAGTCTGCTAAAACGCGGAACTGTATAAGCCAAGATGCGTGATACCTTTACATGACAACATTGAGACCGAGGCAGTACAGAGTCGCTACTCGTACAATATAGTGACTATTGGTAGTAGCAGAATATAACCTTTAGCCTTTCACACTTCTGAGCCTGCGTTAGGCGAGTTCAATGTGTTGATGCGCCGCCCGATTCTAATAGCGGCAACACTGACTGTAAAATGCGGTACTACCACGGTCCTGAAAGTTCTATACTGTAGTGTACGAAGTAGTATATATATATATATATATACTTTAAAAACAACATTCACATGATTATTTTCATGTTCAACATGTAAAATCAATTTATTTTTAATTGGATATTTAGTTAAAAATTTCCTCGATTCAAAAAATTCAGATATTGCAGGAATCCAACTAACTACAGCTGCATTTAGAGCTATATTTCATTATCAATATTTATAACTATACTATGTTTACATATGCTAGAGCATTAAATGCGGGACCATGGCAGTACCGCAGCATGACTTCAATGCTGCCGATGCTAAAGCCAGCCGGCGTATTAAAACATTAAACTCGCCTAACTCAAGCGCAGAAGTGTGAGGCGTTAGCCAATGCAGTCTGTAAAGGCGGACAGACATTATAGCTCATCGGTACCGATGTTGTCATGTGACGTGCATGTCGATGTATACATTCCCGCGCTTTAGCAGACTGTAACAGTACTATTTTCTTTTTAGTGTACGCGTATATCGGCGTGGTAGCCTGGGCCTTGGCGGGCAGATGGCAAGATAGTCGCCTCGAGACTCTGGTTGGAGTCGTGTAAACGCCGGATGAGCGCGTGGCCCGCCGAGTTTTCTGTACCGCGAGTATTATGCTGTGCTATGGGCTCCGGCAATCTACCTACTGAGATGCTACCTACTGAAGTCGTTCATTCGGATGCCCGCT
The DNA here is from genome assembly GCA_018906755.1 of Sycophaga agraensis. NCBI lineage: Eukaryota > Metazoa > Arthropoda > Insecta > Hymenoptera > Pteromalidae > Sycophaga > Sycophaga agraensis. Next base: position 145,011 of record JACCIE010000139.1, read on the forward strand.
GTTGGCGTCTGCCGTGTTTTTACTTCCTGAATGCGCCAGCTGGCTCAGCGAGTTCCGGGCGTGAAGGGTCCTCATTAGCTTCGGCCGCCCGAGCGTATGTTAGACGACGGCTCTTCGCTGAGGAAGTGCCTCGCTGGTCCTACTGGCACCAACCGCGAAATTCCAGTGGCCCGCCCGGGTCGAGACGAGAGTCTTTACAACCCTCCTTGTGCCTCCCCGGACGGCCTCACCGGCCTATGTAACAGGAAGTGCTACGCCCCCCAACGGGAGTGTGCGTCCAGGCAGGCATTATTTGTCCGGCGTGAATAAATCTTATGTTTCCCAGAGCCACCCAGAGTTATTATTGCGATCAATCCTTCCTCCGCAAACTTTCCTTATGTCGATCATCATGAGGTCCCCTCCGGTGTGATCACGAATCTGCGTGCCGCGCACGTGTGTGCGATCGATCACGTGTGTGCGGAGATTCACGAGGCCGGTACGAATCCCGCGATAAAACGCCTCCAAGAGTGACTTTTGAAAAAGGTGATAAGCCCTCAAAACCTACTTGCTCACACTGTGGAATATATGGGCATGACAAATCTAATTGCTATAGATTGAAGAATTCGCAAGACCGAAATTTTCCAATGCCAGCCTCAAAACATCACTTGATGTACGAAACGAATCATCAATGGATGAAAGACGACCCTCCTCAATGTTATTGGAACGACACAGAGATGCAATCTAACCTTCCAACGGAAAACACTGGCATCTATGGCTTCAACCAACAGGAACAAAGGGACGATTACCAAAGTTTCTAGTAGACACCGGAGCGGGACTTTCAATAATAAAGGATTCCGTATTAGATAGAAAAACGTGTCATCCAATTAGATAACCAATACATGAACGAAAAACGATTCAAATCGTCGATGGACCACATACTATGTACGAACAATGCAGACTTAACACTTTTGGAAAAGATTTTATATATAATGTAGCCGCAGACTCATTTCCACTCGATGCTAACGGACTTTTGGGCAGAGATTGGTTGAAAAACTATCAAGCAGTAATAGATACTACAGAAGAGACAATAATTATTAAAGACGAACATAAGAATAATTTGAGATTTAGATTCAATGATGAACTCACTCAACTGCCGCCTGGAATCAATATTCTAACGGTAAAAATTAATAAACCGGATGGAGATTACATCATCACGTATGATAAAAATTTAATTACACCTGCAATCTATCATGTAAAAAATGGAAAAACAAAGATTAGCTGTAGCAACCATTCGGATAAACAAATAAATATATGCACCGATCTACAGATTGAAAAGTTTGAAGAAAGCATTTCAATATTAAATAATAACATTTCAAATAAAAAAAGAAAATTACTTTTACAACAATTATACTCTCGACATAGTAATGTATATGCAACCCGAGAAAGAGACGAACTCACAGTTGAAAATACGCAACTCTCACATCTACCGCAAGATCAAGCCAATGCCATCTTATCACTTGTCAAAGCTTACTCGGACATATTTCAACTAGAAGGAGATCCTGCACCTTCGCTCGATGACGTGTATCACCGTATAGATCTCACTACGTCGCAAGCGATCACTTCAAAATTGTATCGACATCCACTGTCATTGCACCGTGAGATCGATAAACAAATAGTAGCTCTTGAAGAAAAAGGAGTAATAGTTAAATCGAACTCACCCTTTCTTTCGCCCGTATGTACCAAAAAAGATGGACGCCTCAGGGATACAAAAGTACAGAGTAGTGATCGATTTTCGCAAACTAAACGAGTACACGCTTCAAGATAACTATCCGTTGCCCTCAATAGATGAAATTTTAGACCAATTAGGAGAAGCACGATATTTCATCAAGTACGGGTTTCACCTGCACATCGGGAATGAACGGCGTGTAGTACACATAAAGGCCATTGGGAATTTAGACAAATGCCAATGGGACTCAAGAATGCACCCTCGACTTTCCAACGAATAATGAATCTAAAATTACAAGGACTGATTAGGACAATATGCTTTGTATATCTTGATGATATAATAGTTTATTCGAAGACATTTGAAGAACATTTTCAAAATTTACAGACATTATTTCAACGACTTAGAGAAACAAAATTGAAGTTACAACCCGATAAGTGTGAATATGTAAAAGCAGAATTAGAGTATCTCGGATACTTAATCACTGAAACCGGAGTTTTACCAAATCAACGACAACCTCGGGCACGTGGTAGACCGAAAATAAAATCACAGAATATAATTAATCATAAATGTAAAGGTGATATTGTTCTAGAGCCCTCTGTGGAGTTCATAACTAACCCAATGCCTGTAATAATAGACATACTCAATAAACTAAAATTTGACGAGACACTAGAGTTGAGAAAAATTGATCAAAAAACCTCTCAAAAGTTGATACAAAAATTCTCGGAAATAGCTAGGAAGATGAGGCGGCCAACTCTTTATATCAAAAGTACTGAGCAACAACACGTAAGCAATGAGGCCACCCAAAAAATATTATTGGGTAGAGCGCATGGCGAAACACATTGGAAACAAGATAAAATTACTATCGAACTTTGAAAATACTGTTGCGAAACGAAGACTCAAGATATTAAGAATTGGATTGATTCGTGCGAAAATTGTGGTAACGAAGAAACAAAAAAACGATTCAAAGCCCCAGACACATTTTTCGATGCACCTTCAGATGCAAATAAAATTTGGTATATCGATCACGCGCAACCACGCAATTATTTGTATTTATTCATAATTAAAGCTTTATCAAGATACGTAAAGGTGATTATTTCGAATAGTTTCGATGAAAGCACGAATGCGTTTAGAAATTTGTTTTGTGAATGGGGAACACCCAAAAACATAATTTCAGATAACGGTCAAACATTTCACTCAAAGTCATTTCAAAAATTATTAGAGCAATACGGAGTTTATCATTATCCCGTCACGCCTTTACACCCTCAAGTAAATGGAATTTGCGAAAGAGTCATCGGTACACTCAAAGACAAGGTCACTTTACAAAGGTAATAATACAAGCTTTTACATATTGCCTACCAGTGAATTGCAACTCAGTCTTTTCTGCCACTCCTACATGAGGGACTTGCGAATAGAGCAACCAACAATTATACAATTATCTGATGGATGTTTTCTTACTAATGTTGACTACAGAGTAGAAATAACTCATGACGTACGTATCTTTACAGAAATATACCCAAAAATAGACATTCCATCGCCCCCTAAGAATACTTCATTTGTAATCCCTACATTAACCCTACAGACACACCATTTAGAAAATCTACACACAAAAGCAGCAAACTTGAAACAAATAGAATACGAGCTTGAAATATTGTCTAACCAATTGTTCCGGCCGTGGGGATGGGGGTTAGACGGCACGGCGACAAGCGGAGGGCTTTCTCCTGCGGCTGCGTGGGCGATGGTTCGAGAGCGGCTCGATGCTCCGCAGGACGGGCCCGGTGGTGGCGGGCGCGTAAGCGAGCCGGCGCTTCACCATGGAGAGGATCCTCGGATCCCGCAGTCGGGGTATAGGGGCCGGTCAAGCGCGGTGCCTTTCGGCGACGCTTTCCGCGCGGGGTGGTCGGGCGGCACACCGGAACGGCTTTGGCCGAGATGGGCGGCGGAACAGGCCGGCCTCGCTTGGTGGTGGGGTGGTTCAGCCGTGGGTCCCGTGATCGCCTCCGCCGTTCCAACGAGGTACCGGTGGCAGGGGTCGCTCCACGCGGAACTTCTTCCGAGGCGTGGAGGGGGAGGGCGTCCGGGGTAGGCTCGGGGAACGTGCTCGGGACCGGGGAGGCGCCGCCGTGGCCCGGTCGGGTGCTAGGATCGCGGCCTGGGGCGCCGATGATGGGCAGGCGAGGGGCTGCGTCGGCGAGACGGTCCGTAACCGGGACCCCCGCGGGAGGCGAGGCGGTGTTGGCCGGCGGTGGCATCTGGGTCGTAGGTGCTTCTTCGAGCGTAGGCCGCTGGGTGTCCCGGTTCACGGCTCGCCGAGCCCGTCGGCGAGCGTGACTACCGAGGCCACGGGGTCGTTTGGCGCAAGTGGCCTTACCTACAGACCCGTTGGCTCGGCGTTTGCACGCGGGAGCGCAGGTCCGCGCGGCTCGGCGTGCCGGGCTCTACTGCCTGAGCGAGTCCCGTGTCGACCTGGCGGTCGTCTTGGGTTCGATGAGCGGGCTTCCAACCTCGGCCTTTCGGCCGGTTACCCCTGATGGCGCGTTTGCACGCGGGCAGGGGTCTGGAAGACTCGACCTTTCGGTCAGCTGCCTCTGCGGGTGCGTTTGCACGCGGACAGAGGTCCGGCTGCCTCGACCTTTCGGTCGGCTCCCTCTGTGGGCGCGTTCGCACGCGGACAGAGGCTTGGCAGCCTCGACCTCTCGGTCGGATCCCTCTGCGGGCGCGTTTGCATGCGGGCAGAGGCCTGGCAGCCTCGACCTCTCGGTCGGATCTCTCTGCGGGCGCGTTTGCACGCGGACAGAGGTCCGACTGCCCGGTGGTCCGGGACGAACTCTCTGTCGGATCCCTCTGCTGGCGCGTTTGCACGCGGTCAGAGGTCCTGCTGCCCCGGTGGTCCGGGACGAACTCTGTCGAATCTGGAGAGCGTGCCGGTATTTGAGCATGCGGGCGCGGCTGCTCCGACTCGGCGTGATGGTGGGGGTAACGGTGCGGCGCGGTAGTGGGGGAAGCTCTGTTCTGGCCGGCGCTCCGACCCAGACGGAGCTTCCGAGAACTCGCGACGCGGAATTAACGCCCGTGCGCAAGGCTCAAGAATGAGCGGTAACACAATAAGGCAATCACTCTTATATCACTATTGCTATAGACTACTTACATTACGCCGGATATATAGCACTTGCATTGATAGCAACTGTTATTGGCTATAAAATAAAATTATTTAGCGCCATAGCTACGCTTATAGAGTACATTTTTAAAAGATCAACGAGATATTGTTGTTGTCATAATCGCGCAACTACTTCAAACATAGTTTCGTATACCCATTGTGCCAATGTTAATACCGCCGGTACTTTCATTGGTACAGACACTACTCACGTGCCTTTAGCACCATTACAGAAACCAGCCCTATCACAATACACTAGCATAATTCCGCCACAATACTCAAACATACCTCCACCGCAATACGAAAATATGTTGTAAAATTCTCGAGTACGAGAATTATCCGAATGAAGGGATTTTCAAGTAAAATAATCTTATTAGTAGCTGTTTCTCACGCCGATATGTAAGTTATCTCCTAAGATAGGTCACGCGAGCGACTCTTATACACATAGATAACGCATAGAATTTCGGTCTGTCACATAGATATCTAAGTTACTTCTTGTAAACTAATCTTATATACATAGATAAAACAGCATACAGATAGTACTAGATAATAAGAACTGCGATGCCTATAAATATGTGTACACATCTCTCAGGAACTCTGTCGCTATATTACAATAAAGATCAGTCGAATATATCTTTGTCGATTATTCACTTTCTGTCTTCATTGACACCAAGATTCCTGCAAGTGCTCACACGCGCCTTCAACTCGACCATTCGCTACCATAGCGTGAAACACTTCCTCAACGCTCATCTCGAATAGATGACAGCACTGCTATGAATAAGAGATAGGTGACGTTACTGATACTGTTTGACTTTAGCAAGACATTCAATACTATATGTCCCACTCGACTATTAAATCGTATGAGGCATATGGGCTTCTTGCGAGGGAGATAGCAACTTGACATCTTCGATAGGGCAATAAAATCTTCCTGCTTCTCGACAACGTTTGGTGTTCTCCAGGGTTCTGTGTTAAGACCATTGCTGTTCTGTCTTTACAGTAATGACCTTGGTCTTGTCCTGAACTCCACGGGTGTAAGACATATTCTATGTCTTTCTAGGGATACCCTTGAGGCAGAAGCAAGACATATAATAGCTATGGTGCGAGCAGTCTCGGACTGGGCATCGTCTGCGTCCTTGAAGCTCAATATTGAAAAGATATCTGCCGTTTTTTTTTGGTTGTCGCAGATTCCTTTCCGGTATTTAGTGAATTCTATTGATCTTTGGGAGAAGGCAATCGTTTCTTTATCTAAGACTGTAAGAAGCCTTGGTGTTGTGCTAAACGGAGGTCTTACTTAGAGAATACTTGGTTTGTAAAAGAATTCATCCTTTACCTAATATTTAAATAGATTAATTTCACTCATTGTATATAAGTTTGTTTAAATGCGAATTGACTCATAGATAATGTAAACTGGGAGAAACGGGGCTTTTTTGTAGAATGTTACATATCTATTATTTATTTATTGCCATATTTTTTTGTTCTTTTAGAAAACTAGTTTAAATAGTTAGAAATATTTATTTTATTTATAACATTTATTATAGCAATTTATTTTACAAATTTTACGAAATATATTTTAATAAGCTTAGTGTTCATTAATCATTTAATATTGTTGCTATTTCTTTTAAAGAATAAACAGCTCTTCTCTGCATAACTTTTTAAATTAGTGTTTAAATAATTATTTAAATTAATTGGAAAAATTAATTTATATTTATTTGATATAATTTTCAAATTCACTGATCTGTTTTGGAATTTGAAATTGTATATACATGTATTGTTATCATAGGAATAACTACATTTTCAAGAAGATTTTCAACAATATAAATTTTTATTTAAAGCGGGAGTTATGTAAACCTTACTTCATTATTGAGCAAAATTTTAAGACTAAATAACATTAATTTCGACCCGCGACCTCCGTCGCCGCGCCGCCGATCTCTACGTGGTGGTCGACCGCCCAAGCTTCCATCCGTAGATGTTGACTCGGAGGGTGACGGGAGGTGGCACTTTCTCAGATGGTGGCGGATGAACTGTTCTAGGCGCTGGTGGTCACCCGTGAAGTTCGTCTAACATTACTTTCGCGAGGGGAGCGAAACGTGAGCTTGAGTTCGGCAAGCCCTCAGGATTACGGGCGCTTGCGAAGGTATCGCGAAAAACGATCCAAAACACAGATTCGCCGTTAGCCATCATCCATTGCCTCGGAGCCTCGGCTCGTTGTTTACTTATACGGCCCGCCGTGCGCAAGGCTGCCCGAGGGTACTGTCACCACGTTATTGAATTTTAAAATTTATTTAATTAATATATATTTTCTATAATTTGTAAAATAAATTGGTATAACTATTTCTAACTAACTGTTTATACACGTATTCTATAAAAGAAAAAAAATTATGTTCATGTTACTTCAAAACGAACGAATGCAAGATACATGCTTCAATCCACTAAACTACCTTAATAAATGTTGTAAAAATCTATGCCTTACGACCGTACGATGACGGGAAAAGTATCATTGGGGTTTCACAATAAAAAGATAATCCATCTGGTTACTATAGCGTCGTTTCTTTAATTTAATAATATCTTTATTATAAATGTTACGCCTTCGCTCTCAATTTATTACCATGCGGAAACCATACGGTCTTATTAAAATTACGCTTTTGAATAAAAAAGAATTTACAAAAAAAAACGTCACGACGATAAGCGATAAAATGCGTTCCCCTGCGATGCGCGACTTTGTGAGGTACCTCGTAAATAAAAAGTGGCGATCGGGATGCGGCTCCTTCACTTGTGCTCGATGTTCAGTGGCCCCATCTCTGAGTTGGTGTCTTAGTAAACTACCAGATTGATATGACACAATGGGACCATGCATGGAAAATCGTCGGGAGAATCGTTGATTTCGCCCCGGCCAGGGTCTTTTTCAGATGTAATTACAATTTTTCTCCAAATATGCAGATCTTCAACGGTCTTGAGACGGGAGCGACCTTCGCAGGTAGTCGGCTACGAGCGAAGAGAGCTCACCTCGCGCGCGTAGATTGCCGCTTCCCTCGTGCTAGACGGATTACCCCTTCTCTTCACTTATCCTGGTTTAGACTTAGGCCGTCGATTGTGTATATCCCCCTTATAGCCGCCTCATCTTCCCACTCTCCATATACTTCTATCGTTACAATATATCGTTCAAATCTTCAAACGAGTCTTAAAACTTGTACATAATCATTTATCTATAAATTAACAATTTGAATTATTTTGTACAAAAAATGGAGAAGTTTTTTAACAAACAAGCTATAACTGCGGGTCCATCGAGATATGGGCCTATGGTTACTGAAAGAAACCTGCTATCCTGCCTGAATAGAGAGGTTTTGAAATGTTGTGTTCAAGTGCCGACGACTAATAAAAATATGTTGGTGGCCGGTCTTCAGACCGAAAACCGACTATATTTATTGGTTCGTTTAGATGTTAGCGATATTCGAATTTTAAATTGATGATATAAGGAATATAAGAATAAATGGCCACCAGCATATTTGGTTATCAGAGGCATTACGGGGTCCACTCAACAAACGTTGGGAGTGCTTGAGAATCTCTTCGATATAGATCATATCGAAGGGAAAAGAGATCTCCGGATCATTGAAGGAATAGATCCTACAATAGTCCTAGGGATGGATTTCCTGTATAAGTAGGGCATCGAAGTCCAACTTAGAAATCTAATATGGTGTGTTTGTGGTGGACACTAGCGCGAATTCGACAAGGATAAGAAGAGGAGGTATAACCTAGAATTTTTGCTGAGTGCGTTGGATCGTTGAGATTAAAGAAGGGGAGCGTGATCAAGTAAGAGCTCTAGTAGAGAAAATTCTTCTTCAACTTGACATTATTCATGGCTACACGACCCTTATCGAATAGACGTCAATGTACAAGGAGCTCGGTCAGTGAGACACGCACCTCGACGTATGGTTTTAATAGTCCTTGAGTTTGCTCAAGAAGAATTACGAAAAATGCAAGAAAAGGGCATTATCGAGCAGAGTGTGAGTGAGGGGTGTAGTGCGCCTGTCATCATGCGACCAAACTAAGGTAGTTATCGCTTCTGCATTGGCTACAAATATGAGTATAACGCGACAATGCTTGATCATTATCCGTTACCGAGCATGATACTGGATAAGTTATCCAAAACCCGTTATATCTTGAAATCAGTAGACAATATACTGCCTTTACTGTACCTGGTTTAGGACAGTGGCAGGAGGTCAAAAACATGATCAAAAAAGGTATTATCGAGCTAAGTGCTAGTAAATGGTGTAGTGCGCACGTGATTATCCGCAAGGAAGAGGGCAGCTACCGTTTCTGCATCGACTTTCGAGATGTGAATAAATTTACGCGGAAGAATAATTATTCATTGCCCAATATGGACTCCATTTTAGATAAACTCAGGAGCGCAAAATACATCTCGAAGTTCGATCTAAAAAGGCATATTTCCAGGAAGACGAGAACGGTTACCACCACCCCAGAGTGTATGTAGGACGAATTCTTAACTCTGCCGAAAAGAACTACACCAATACGGAGAATAAGTGTCTGGCTCTTCTGTGGGTCATCAAAAAGCTGCGGCCATACTTAGAGGCCTATCAATTCGTAGCATAAACGGATCACAGTGCTCTAAAATGGTTTGAAAATCTGAAAGACCCCATTGGGCGTCTAGCGAGATGGGTCCTAGAAATGCAGCAATGGGATTTTTAAATTGAGTACATCAAAGGTTTCCTAAACAAGAGAGATGTCCAGCAAATCCCGAATAAATTCCCCAAGTGGAAGATTGATGACGGTATGCTGTACAGATACTCAGTCAATCAATTCTTGAATCCGATATCTTTTCGAGAGGAGTGGTGGATGCTCGTTGTGCCCAAAGAGTACAAAACCTATCTGAGACAAGATACCTGTCTATTATAGGATCATGATAGACGCGCACAAGCATCCATCGTCCGATCACCTAGAAATAGAGTAGACATTCGATTGGATAGCGCGCGAGTTCTACTGGTCTGAGTTCCACCACGATATGAGGGACTTTGTGATAGCATGCTAGGTGTGCCAAAAATAGAAAGTATCCCAATAGGGCCCAGTAGGCCTTATGGGCCAGAGGGTCATGCAGAGTCTCTGGCTAGTGGTGACGGTCGACCTGATCGAGCTCCTCCAAAGTAAATACCAACACGGTTATGTGATTGTTGTTGAGGTCTTGTTTACTTTGACGAGGTCAAAGCGAGACACAGCCGGGCCTATAACCGAACCCGGCGTCATGCGACGTGCCAACAGGGCGATCTGGGACTCCGACGCGAGTACACCTATCCGACGCTGCGAAGGAGGTTTCTGGGAAACTGGCCATCAAGTACGCCGGGCCGTTCGAAATGAAATGAGTACTAGGTGAGACTGTGATCCTTGTAAATGATTCGCAGCGATAATTAAATAAGGTGCACGTACAGTATCCAAAAAGCGGTACTTGCTGCCGAAGCTTGGGACTCGCAACGGGGCATAGAACGGGAGTAGGATCAGCTTAGATAGGGCCCTGGGATATGGGGGGTCTTAAGCGTTCCCTACTAACCTTACTTTCTTTTCCAGGAGCTAGATAAAGCAGGAAAGACCCTAAGAGCTGCAGGTACCATAACCGCCGTATATGAACCAGAATGCGCGTATCGGCTTCGCGATGATCACTTCTCTCGGGCGCGGAGAGAACACTAACTACCGCTAATTAACTTTGCGCCCCTTTCCATTTGTTATGTTTTCCGCGCCGCTGTACGTTAGGTTTCATAGCCTTGAAATATACATGTCGAATGTTTTTAGTGCTGTCATATTTTATCTCCGATAACTACTTTGCTTTTTATGTTTCTTATTTTATTTATAACTTCATTCAAATTTGTTTATTGTATAAATATTAAATTTGAAGTCCTATTTATTTCGTTGATTTGATTATTTCAGAGTCACTGAGTTTAAATGACAATAAGTCAAAGTTATCCTTGACGAAAATTAAGTTTGAGACGATTATGAGAAGATCGCTTAAAACTAATATTTGCTTTAGACATAAGTAATAAAATAACTGTTCCAAGGTATGTAAGTATAAGCGTTAATAAAAGTAGAAATAGAACTACATCTCGTGAATTCTATTTTCTGCATTTGAGAGATAAGAGAATAAGTTGTTTATTAATATTAAGTTTAATGCAATAGTTAATAATATTTAATTATGCCTAGTTAATAATAGTGTCGCGTCATCCAAGAGTTAAATACTGTTTTAAAAATAGTCAACTGTAGAAAAAATAGTCAACTTCAATTCCTTGGAAAACATTTTAAATTATAATATGAAGACTATTTGAATTTTGGTTTAAAAAATCTAAAAGAAAATGAGTAGTAAAGTATACGTGATAATGCATTTACCACAAAAGAGTTTTTATAAGTCAATTCCATCGTAATGTATATTTTGTACCTGGATTTGTCTATTTTCCGATTCATTTGATGGCATAGACTGTTGTAATGTGGTTGACGGAAGACATAAAGTCGAAGACTCATTCATTCTGCAAAATCAAATACAATCACTTATTTATTGTTGTATAATATTATTATCATCATCATCATCATAATTATTATTATTATTATTATTATATTTTTTTTTATCAATGGCGGAGCTAGAGAGCGCAGTTAGCCTAGGAGCCGTAAGGCCCGATGGCCTTTCGGCGGAGATGATGAAAGTGGTGGCCAAGAGTCACCCACAGCTCTTGCTGAAAGGAAGGGTAAGAGATCGTGAGATGCTGCGTCGTTATATAGATCCTGTGCATGCTGTACACTGCGGGGAAGCTCCTGGAAAAGCTTGTGAAACCCTACCTTCAGACGGCTCTTTTAATATCCGGAGGCTTCTCCGAGAAACAATACGGTTTCCGGAGAGATAGGTCGACCATCGAAGCTATCCAGAGAGAAGTGCGGACGATCAGGAGTACGGAAAGGGGAAACCTCGACCGGTATATCTCATGATCATATTTGACGTCCGAAATGCCTTCAACTCGATGAGGTGGACAGGTACCGATCCATTGTATATGAGACGGCGGATTATTGTATACGATCCATTGTATATACAGGACTTAGGTACCGATCCATTGTATATGAGACGACCAAGGGCTCAAAATGGAGTGAGCTGACGTGTGGTGCGGCCCAAGACTACATTTTGGGACCCAATCTGTGGAATATTTCATGCGACGGGAGCCTTAAATTGGAAATGCATGAAGGCTGCTTCAGACCATAAATGCCTGAAGATTATGTGGAGAATTCACCACTGCATATACGCTCATGCGTTGGAACTTTCAGAGGCCAAAACCGACGCCGACGTGCCGTTATTGGTCATTTTTTAGTACGCCTGTAAAATCACTTACCGGATAGTCCCAGCTTCCCAAAGGTTTAGAAGAAGGCTCATGTAGTGCCATTGAAAAAATCTAGAACGCCTTGGGATAATTTTCGGCCAATTTCACAGTTTTGCTTTTTTCAAAAGTTCTTAAAAGAATTGCATACAAACTGCTTATGGAGCACTAGGTGTCATACAACATTCTAGACTCACTTTAAACTGGATATAGACGTAATAGCTTTACTGAACCGCCTTGCAAAGACAAACAGAAGACGTACATACTGCTATTCACAAAAACAGATAACACTACTGTAACTATTTAACTAGCAAGGCGTTCGATACTATTTGTTCTACCGGGCTCTTAGACTGTATGAAGAGAATGGGATTCTCACGGGGAGTATTGAAGTGAATTCAAGATTATTTGTCCAGAAGAATGCAACTTATCAAAAACTCAACAAATAAATCTTTTTGGCTCTCCACTTAGCTTGGTGTCCCTCAGGGTTTCATTTTGGAGTCTCTTCTATCTTTCTATTAATGACTTAGGTCTTATTCTGAATTCTAGGAATGTAAGACATATTGTATATGCTGATGACTTCCAGGTTATCTTAGCTTATCTAGAAATAACCTGGAGGCTGGAGCTAGACAGGTAGCAGATGATGCAGGGGCTACCTCGGACTGGATTTCGTCCGTATTCTGAAGGCTCAATGTCGGAAAGACATCTGCAATTCTTTTTGGAATGCCTAGATTTCTTGTTAATATTAAGTCGACAGGGTTCAATGTCATTGAACTCGAAGAGCGGGTAGAGGGGATTGTCCTTTTGTAATGTACAGTAAAGAAACCTGGTGTTATACTAGACGCAGGTCTTACCTGGAGGCGACATATTGAATTAGTCTGTAAAAGAATCAATCAGGTTTTATATAATTTATGTCTTTTAGTCAATACATCACGAAGGCTCTTCGGGATAAACTGATGCATTCTCTAATTTTTTCTCATTTTAATTACTGCCCTGTTATTTATTCACATGCGACCCTGGAGTTAAGTGCGAGGCTACAACGCTTGCACAATTCTTGTGTGCGGTATGACGAGTTAGGTGGAACGATCATATAATATCAGCCCCTTCAGACATCAATTAAGTTGGGTAGGAATAGACAGATGGAGGGAATATTTTATGTACTGACAGATCTAGAAGATATTACCATCTATCCTCTTCTAACGTATCCGATCGATCTGTCAGGGGTGATCCTAAAGAAGTTTCTATTCCGCGGTTTCCAATGGAGCATTTGAGGGGACAGGAAATTACAATTACGAATAATTCGAATAACTCTAGGCAGACGTTCGGGTTTTTAATTTGTACCATGGCAGCCCTACGTGATGATTACTCACTGCTCATTAATATGATCTCGGAATTAAAAAATTTAATCAAAGAAATGGAGTAAATAATGAATGAAAAGGTCCGTGGACTGGCTATCGAGATATCCGACAATTTATTGAACATAAGTCCGCAACTAAATAATAGTGTAAATATAAATAGTTTAGATTTTATCAGAATGGATAAAGATAAGTTATCGCGGTCGTTAAATTTAGGGGCAGAGCTATGTCGGGGCTGCGGACTACTACCGGGAGCTCGGAAGCTGATCATATTAATAATAGTTTAATTCAAAATTGTAATACCAAGACCAATACCGACATAAGCAATAACAGTAATTACTTTCAAAATATTCAAACGAGCAATAGTAAACACATTAAAAATAATAGCAATGCTCGTTTCAATGAATTGGCTCTCGAGGTTCCCGTATATATTTCAAGTAATGATTAGAATGATGTGAGGGAGGTTTAGGATGATGGGGGTCAGCTCGTCATTATGGGGATAGTCGACTGTACTAGCATGCGTCTCGCCTTTGGATGTTGCGCTTGATGTCGTAAAGTGAGTGAGTGCGTAATTGATTTAATTGTAAAATTTTACAAAAATTTATTGCACAACACATTAGTCAACTTATATAAAAAATTATCACAGATTATCACAGTTTCGTCAATATCACGTATGCAGCGCAGTTACAGCAATAAATAAATACACATAAATAGAGAGAGACTCTAGTCTGCCAGCTCTAAACTGATGGTGATCGTGCCTTGGTCCCGATAGGAAGATTTTGACATTCGAATTATTCAAATTCATAGGAAACTTGAGGGAAGCCGGAATTGTTAATATTTTATTTGCAAACGGGACCACTGTGCGGCGTGGCTCCACTTTGTTACGGCGCGGGCCGCTGTAGGAATTGACACCGATCGGCGTCTCTTCAGGATGGCACGTCATCACTTTGCATAGCTTGACCATAATAACGTCAGGTCAATCAAAAATTTTTATGTAAACACAAGTACTGTTTCTTAAATTGAATGTAAGAATTAACAGTTTAATTAATTATTCAATATTATTTTCATAAAATTATTTTGAAACATCTATATACAATAAAATATTTGCGAATTAAAAAATTTTTTATGTCAGAAGCCTGTGGCCAAGCTACTTCTATTTAGCTAAATACTTATGTAATATTTTAATATGGTCTGAAGATAAAATTAAAGATAACTACAATAATCTCACTAAAGTCGTAAAGTCAGCAACACTTAAAAAGAAGAAATATTAATTTAAAATAATGAATGTAGGGATAGAAATCGGAGAGTAATGCAGTGGGCATTGATGAGACAATATTTATCAGGAAAAGGAAGGTAAGCGGCTTTGTTCGGTACTCAAAGCCGTGACGTACTTTAAATTGTTAACAATAGTTCGTTTATCGATAGTCTACTTCAAATCTTTTCGAACGGCGCAACGCCCTCTTAAGGGCAATTATAGCAAAGTCTCTATCGCGAGTGTACGCGCGATAAATCTAAGTATACACAACGCACAAATGTAAAATCACAAAATTTGGGATTTTTTATGCCTTCGGGCTTTTTCCCAAACAAGCCAATAAATGCAATTTATTTCTGGCTCAAAATAGTGTTATTTATTTAATTTTTACACACCTCGCCGTAATTCAACAATTATAAAAAAATTAAACGGAGCAACTCCATGTTGAAGGAATTTCGTTGCAACAGCTTGACTCCAGCCGAGATCCGAGTAACATCCTCTTGGTGAGAGCGGATCAGTCTAATGACGTGTAGGTCGACGTTCTAAGGTTCGCGTGAAAAGCTCGTTCTTCTGCGACGGATGCTTGCTCCGATCAGAAGGACTCTTCTGAGGTATGATAGCCAGGAATGTCGATTAGGAGATGCGCCACAGCAACGAAGAGCTTGACACTAACTGATCATGACACCATCGAATCATGTTTCAGAGAATAGACACAGAGAAAGAGGCAGTGAATAGTATTGATCCAGATCATTCTCTGCATAGGTACGGGAATACTCGAGAGTGGTCGAAGAAAGAACGGGTCACGGCGAAAGGCGTCATGAAATTGGTACGTATAAAGCAATTGGGAGACGGAATTACCGGGAGAGAGAGAGAGAGAGACCAGCGGGATCATAGTATGAAGTCAGTCTGAAAGTCGGGACATGATGTACAGCCTTTAAGAAAATAAAGAACGCAAAATTTTGATTTCGGAAAAATAGTACTAAGTTATTGTCATCTTATGCTCACCAGAAATTATTGTTTAGCGCTGTACCTTTCCACTGCAACTAGCAGTTCCCCCTCCGAGGTGGAGGCTCAGGAGGAGCTGGCCGCCGCGGACTCGATTCGCCCTGGAGTCTCAAATATTATGTGATTTAAAAAGTTCGAATTCGTCGAAAAAAATTAAACGGATGCAGCGATAGCGAACTTAGCCCATATAATAATTAATACAATCGCGACTATTTTAACTATATGTCTCTCTCTCTCCCATACATACTGCAAACTCGAACTCTTTTCACGCGCATCTCTACGAATTGTGTTCAATCGACTTATTCATCGTGGCGGTTACTCTAGAGATTTCTCCACAGGATACATACTTCTTAGCTACCTAGCGCTGCTGAAGACCTTGGCGGGAAAAGCAATGTGCCCATGAGAAGAGGACTAATACTTCTCCACATACTTGATGGGTCGTTAAAGCTACAATTGCAAATTTTATTAATCTATTAGTGAACACCTTGCGTTCACTAAAGATGTGCTCAGAAAAACTTTTAAAAAATTACACGAGATCCGATTACAATCGAAAGATAATTATAATACTACTGCATTGACTAGATAGGCAACACGCATCATACAGTTATACTATTTTAAAAATTGTGCGTAATATTTTAAAAAAGCTAATACCTTTATAGTGTGATATCATCTTATTAGTTCTAGCGATAATACTTTTAATTATTTATATGATGGCTTACAATTAAAATTTATTTAGCACTGCCATAGCGACGCCCGCAGATATTTTGCTAACTCTGTATAAAAAAGCATATAAACTGTTTAATTTTTATTTACAACCCCAACAGGATTTTATTTTCATGAATAACGTAATTTGAATCACTTTTTAAAGAAAAGTTGTCTTTAAATTTATGCTGACGTATACCACAATAGCAATACAACTTTGAAGTGTTCCCAACAATATCACAATACAATTACGTCTCACACAAGTTTGGTACGTGTAGAGCATCGCCTTCTTCAAGAATTATATCTTGACAGGTCTCAAAATATACAATTACAATCGTCACATTTAACTATATAGATCTCGTATCTACATTCTCATGTGGTGTTCCCTCTTCGAGATAGACACGTCTCGAAAAGTCCGGAGCACTAACCACTATCCGGATAGCATGCGTGACCGTCCGTAGATTCGTCGTCATTCTTCATCATTCCGTGGCCCAGGCGGCTGGCCTCATGGTGCTCACCACATATGGAAATTGTGGAAGCAGGAGTGACCCGTACATAATCTTTTCGAGGGTATTCAGTTTATTCGCGGCAGGCGGATAATTCCCTCCCATTGCACATCACCTACACCTGAAACGAGGCCTCATTTAGGATTATTTTAAAGAACGGGTGGAAATGCGTCAGGTGATTTGGCGGGAGGGTCTTGCGTAAGAAAATACAAAAAGGAAAGCAAGTTCAATTATGCAAGATTTCTAGTTTTGGTTCCAGCCAAAACGAGGTAGCCAGCATTCGTCGCTTTCAGTTATTGTTCTATTAGGTAGCCAGCGCACCTTCGGCAGCGCCTCTCTTTCAGCTCGCTCACGTGGAGTTAGACGTCCGCCTATTCGGCTTCACATCCATCCGACGGTGAACAAGTGCTTGACACGGCGCAATGTGAAAGCTTTTTTACTCGTGTTGTAGTGATTGTTCCAACAGTCACTCATTCCCACACTTAACCCCTTCTCTATGAGCTTGGTGACTCTCTCGCTGTTGTGAGAATCTTTCTCACGATGGCTATACTTATGAAATTGTCTTTTTGCACAACAGAATTTTAAAAAATGCGTGAGTTTATTGGTCCCCTCAAAAGCTATTTCAAAAAGGTTATTTTTTTTTTGCAATATTTATCCATTGATAAAAACATTTTTGAGACTACCGTTTTCTTGGATTGCCTCATTTTGTTCGCTGTTAGTTCTACAAGCTCGCCCCCATGAAAATTATGAAATTAAATAAAAATCGCCGTCTTTGAATTGGATTTGAGCTTTGTGACTTGCAGCGCAAGAGTAGGGCACTGTACAGATGTTACAGACGAACAGGATGAAGGCAATTCCTCGAGGATTTCTCAACTATTCGACTCTCAAAATTCCAGCACAATCTGGCAAGAGTTACGAAACCTAGGGTTGCTGCCGCGAGCAAGTGGGTCTTTGCGTGGACTAATGCCGGATGAACTTGTAATGGATAATTTGTATTAGTATACCCCTCTTAAATGATAATCATGCAAGATAGTGGGGGCATAGTCGATCTACACTAAATACTTTCGGCAGTGAGTATAAAACTCTCTTGCTCGCAAGCCGTGGTAAGGGACGCATCTCGCTACTTCTCGCGGCTACACACTGTTCAACTTGCGACGTTATCGCTGCCCGAGCCGTCGCAATCGCTGCTCTCCGATTTAAGGAACGAAAGAGGCAGCAAGGCCTACCTTCTGGGATACGTCTCTGGAATGGGACAGGTAATGCAACTGCATTGAGGTCTGCTCATGCCGAGAGAAGCGTCGATTTCTCATGAGGAAGGCATCAACATCACGGCCGCAACGACAGCATCGTCAACAAGAAGACGCGAGGAGCGAGGGAATGTGTGAGTGTGAAGCGTGGTAGTTTTTAACGTGAGATTTTATAATAATAAAAATATTTTATAATAAGGTGTAATAGTTAGAATATTAAATTGAATATTATTGATTACCCCTCGTCTGTAACCCCGTCTATCCACGTAGTATTTCGTATATGAAACTAAAATAATACATTACAAACTTAACACTCACTTTGCGCAGGTATCTGTGTCAAATACCAACGACAACAGTCGGATTGATGCCGTTCTCAGCTCTGCCGCTGATGGTGGTTTTCTGTAAAATTATAAATATTAACGATATTGTTCTGTCAATATCTAAGTTCACATTGCAGGCAGTTAGTGAGGATGGCATTCCGCATAGTGTAGTTGTGAAGGCTCTTTCGGTCACGGGTTAATTTTTAATATAGTTTACGTTTTTTCGATCAGTACACCATAACCGAACATAAATCATAGCCTTAAATATATATATATATATATATATATATATATATATATATATATTTAAGGCAGTCAAAAACAAGTTTAATTTCAATATTTAAAAGCGCTTTGTGATTTCGTTGGCCTTTTGTTCATTTTATTCTAGAAAAATAAAACAGTAATGTTTGACTGCTTTATCTTTTATTATGAACCTTATTAACTATTATTCAGTTGTCAGCATAATAAACATCTGATTAAACACATGCGTTACTATAATATAATTTGCTCGCTAATCTTTACATTTACTGTAATATTTTTTTAATACAGTTTATTTGTTTAGTTGCTATAAACATTTTTAATTGACAACGAAAATTTTAATGAAATTTTAAAACTGTTTATTATTTTTAAAAGAATATCTTTAATCTTTGGAATAAGAATATAATTTAATTAACTCAATTTATTATGTCATTTGAGTGGAAATCACAAGTTAGTTTCAATATCAATGAGAAATATTTTCTTCGATTAAATTTAGTAGTGAATTTTTCTTAATTTAGCTACTAGAAGTTATTTAAATCTAATTTTAATTCAATCAATTGGTAATTAAAGAAATTACCTCGTATTAACCTGTAATAATTAAAAGACAAATGTTTTGTTTGATGGACCATTTAATTTTAGAAAATCGTTGCTTCCAAGTGAAACGACTATTCAGACCTGTAATAAAGAAAAACACATACATATTGTGGCATAATAAATTAAAAAGAGTGGACTCTTTACTATGTTTAACTGTTTATTAATTTCCAAGAATAAATTTTAATTTTGTTTATGCTTAAAATGATTAAAAATGTTGTAGCTTTTAAAATTGAATTACCAAATAAATGAAATGAAAAAGGTACATCTCATTAAACAGAAATATAGAATCGGTATTAATTTAGCTTTTTGAGAAAAGTGCGAAAAACATATGATTGCTTTGCACAACTATTAAATGAGTTAAGATAGTTTGAACTTTAACGCAACCATTATTACAATTTTATTACTGTGTATAAATACACTATAATGAAATATGGACTTGTATATTGATTTGAGAATTTATACAGTTTCAATTAGCTTCGCAACCACATCGAGTCTTCAATTTTAATGATTTTAACATTGAGTTTTTCATCACAATAATCCTTATTGCACTTCTTGGAAAAAACGATTTTCCTCTAGTGAATTTATGCACTGAATTTAATTTTCATATATCTCGTTTTCCGTTATACTTAAATGTCTTTTTGTAGGTAGTGGGTACTGAATTAATCTTAAATAATTTTAATAATTATGTTTTTAAAACGTTGTATTAGAAAACTAATAACTGTTAAGAAGTCCACATTTTTTATAGTTTTATTCTTGGACATGCTAAAAATTGTTATATTTTTATTCAATAATATTTCTCGTCACTTAAAAAAATTTATTTTCATAGACAAATTTCTTTAAAAATTTTAATGCTAATACACCTACATCAAGAGGTCCTCTTTTAGTCAACATAAAAAATAACTCATAAAAAATTGTTCCTTGCTATAAATAATATTCTTTCATGATATTGTTAGTCAATGAAAAATCAAAAATGTTTTCTAGTAGCTTATCCGATTCGGATAGCGTCTGCTATCTGTCAGTATAGGTACATGAAAAATTGGAGGCAAATATGCATTAACTGACAGTTCAACAATTCTATTTTTAATAATTGATCTATTAGGAAGGTATTATTGCACCAAGGAGTATCAACTATAATGTTCAAAAATCATTAGTAAATTGAAAGTTATATAAACAAAATTACATCTGCATTTCAGCAATTAAATCTGCATTTCAACAAAAAATGCACAAGCACGATGAAATTGTTTCTCAAATTCTGATCACAATAAAACGAAATTATCTTACTACAACTTAATAAAACTGTCCGTTTCTTAAGAGATTGCAACAAGGTTCACAACATGCAAGAAGGAGCATTTTCAACACTGAAAATGGCTGCGATTCCTATTCCGAGGAGAACATTTGCAGATTTCTTATTACAAGTGACGACAACTCTAGCAAAACTCATGACTCAATTATCGACTACGGGGGATTGAAATACATGTGTCATGATGATAAGGTTATGGCTAACCACAGAAAAAAGAGCGTCTACTGTTAATATTGAACCGTAATTGAACTTATAGAGATAAAAATTCGATTTCAAGTGGTTGATGTGTTGCCATAGACAGTATAGGTATAGTTAGCATCTTAAATGGTTCAAAATTTAATCGATGGTCCTAATTAATTCCAAGGTATGTGAGTGATCTTTGTTTGATTACTATTATTGATTACAGCAAGTCTTTGAATGAGGGAGAACTGGATAGGATTTAGGATAGGGATTCTAAGAGTATAAATAATATAGTTAGGGATAATACGATTGATCCTTAAGCAAAACGAATTTCTAATAAATTACGATAGTTTACCGTAAGTTCTTTGCGGCGGTTATTTGTCAACAAATGCGTTCTAGTTTATTTAAATTTATTGATTGATTATTATTATTACCACCTAGATTTGTCCAATATTATCACTATTGGTAGGATTAGCTTCGTCTTCAGCATCATGTGATAAGGGAATTTTTCTTAGTCGTTTAGGACTTTGTAAATTATAACGACGCGGTTAACCATGTATATAGCACTCTAGTGAGGGGTCTTTTTGTTTTTCTACAAGTAATTTTGGTAACGAGGTGCCGTTTTATTACGTTGTTGGTGGTGAGTTTTAACATAAACTTCTTTATTTTCTAAATTTTTATCTGATTCTTCAAGTAGGTTCTGTTGTTCTATCTATCTTTTATATAGTTTATCATAGAAAGGTAGGATTTAATTCTTCCGACTTTCATTGTATTTTTCTATTGTATTTGCTTCTGGATCAATAACGTGTTTTTGTAGCTCTTCGTATGGTCCATATAAATGAGTAAATGGTGTAAAATTTGTAGAAGAATGAATACTTTGATTATATACGAGGTGTGTTCAAAAAGTAACGAGAATTTTTAAATTTTGCGGGTTTGGAGAGTCCGCCTGTATAAAAATTTATTTTAAAATTTTTCAGCAATATTCATTGCTTACTTTTTAAGTGGCAGCCGCTAACGTTGGACGTGTTTTTTCGAGCTCGGCGATTTTCGTTTGTGAAAAAAATGGATCAAAGAATATGTATTCAATTTTGTGTAAAAAATGAAATAAAGTGTAGTGAAGTTTGTAAAATGTTAACAAAGGCATATGGTGAGTCTGCTATGAGTAAAGCAAGGATTTACGAGTGGTATACGCGTTTCCAAGATAGCCGCGAAAATGTTGAAGATGACGAACGACCCGAACGCCCAAGCACATCAACAACCGATGAAAACGTGAAAAAAGTGAAAGAAATGGTTATGAACGATCGCCGAATCACAATCAGAGAAGTCGCTGATGATGTTGGCATATCAGTTAGCTCATGTCATAAAATTTTTTCGGATGTTTTGGGTATGAAACGTGTGGCAGCAAAATTCGTTCCAAAATTGTTGAATTTCGAATAAAAACAGCGGCGAATGGAAGTTGCTCAGGAGTCACTAAATGAAGTTAATAACGATGCAGAACTACTAAAACGTGTTATGACAGGTGACGTAACATGGGTATACGATTATGACGTCGAAACTAAGGCCCGATCGTCTTAGTGGAGGCATTATGGATCGCCAAGACCGAAAAAGGCTCGACAAGTGCGGTCGAATGTGAAGGTTATGCTCACTGTGTTCTTCGATTTTAATGGCATAGTGCATCATGAATTCTTGCCACAAGGTCAAACAGCCAATAAGGAGTACTACCTACAAGTTCAACGCCGTTTGCGTGAAGCAATCCGAAAAAAACGCCCGGATTTGTGGCAAAACAATTCATGGCTTTTGTACCACGATAATGCACCTGCTCACACTTCATTGCTTGTTCGTGAATTTTTGGTCAAAAACAAAATTGTAACGATGCCTCAGCCTCCATATTCGCCAGATATGGCTCCATGTGACTTTTTTCTATTTCCAAAAATAAAGAGAACATCAAAAGGCCGTTGTTTTGCAAGCATAGATGACATTAAAAGCGAATCGCTAAAAGAGCTAAAAGCTATTACAAAGATCGAGTTTCAAAAGTGTTTCGAGGATTGGAAAAAGCGTTGGCAGAAGTGTATTATATCCGAGGGGGATTACTTTGAAGGGGACAACATAGATATTCATGAATAAATAAATATTTTTTTCATAAAATAAAAATTCTCGTTATTTTTTTAACGCACCTCGTATATACATAAGATTAGACGTTGTAATAAGATTTTGCATTGTTTCTCTAGGATTTTTATCTATAAAAATACTTAATTTTCTTGTTAAAGTAGAATGTAATTTTTCTGTTGGCCCATTTGATGTATGTCTAATAAATTATATTTATGTACACGGCAGAATTCTCTAAATACTGCTGAGTTAAACTCACTTCCATTATCTGTAGTAATTTTATCTGGGAAGTTATGATGAGAAGCAAAATGTCTTAATTTATTTAATACAGTAGTAGCATTTCCATCTAGTAAATAATAAGCTTGAGCATACTTAGAATTCTGTAAGTAATTATTTTTAATTGTTCGTTGGTGAAATATATTGCATATTGCCTATCGGGTTAATTTATGTAGCTGTGTCTCCGCATCTTTTTCATTGATTTTGACTATATGTTGGATTTAAAGTTTATCTTTATTTGTTTTGACATCATAATATCTTCCTGATTTTATTATTATGCTATAATTAAAAGAGTGAATATTTTTTTCCATTATGGGTAGCGAAAAAATTGGATCTTCATCAGCAGTGTGAATAGACACGTTTTCAGCGTCTAATATTTCGTCGAGCTCGTCGGATGTACGGAGTGCTACGTCAAGTATTTATGGTATCATAGAGAGCGAGTCGTCGTTCTCTTTTTGAATTTTAATTTCTATTCAGCTTAAAGCGTCAGCTACATTGTTTTCTTTATCCTTTTCGAATCTAATTTCGTAATCATATTTTTCAAGTTTTATTTTCCATCTAATTAATCGAGCATTAGGTGTTTTCAGAGAACTGAGTCAAGTAAGTGGTTTAAGGTCTGTTTCGATAATAAATTTTTTCCCATAAATATATGGTCAAAAATGTTTACAGGCTTCTACAATAGCCAATAATTCTTTTCCAATTGTTGAATAATTTTGTTCTGCAGGATTTAGTATTCTTGAATAACATGATATAAGATGTTTTTCTTGGGATAATTCAGCTCCAATGCCAACATTCGAGGCATAATAAATGTTTTAGAAAAATCGGGATACGCTAATACAGATGTATTCGTAATTATTTCTTTTAGTTTGTTTAATGCTTCAACATATTCTGTTTCTTGATAGTCTATAGTCTCTCTTTTTCTAAGTGCTTTCGTGAATGGTTTTGTTATTTTTGAAATCCCTCGGAATGGGATATTTTATTATGGCTTTGATTTTATCCGAGTTTGGTTTAATTCCTACCGTCTTTCCTTAAAAATTCACTTTTATTTGCTTGTACCTTTAAATCATAAATCTTCAATTTATTGAAAATAAGTTTCAAATGTTGTAAATGCTTCGGTAGTGATTTTGAAAATATTATAATATCGTCCAGATAAACAAAGCAAAACCTATGTAAATATTTCCTTAAAATTTTATCCATCATTCGTTGAAATGTAGCCGGGGCATTTTTTGAACCAAGCGGCTTACGAACATATTTGTAATGTCTGTTTTCGACCGTAAATGATGTTTTCTATATAGATTCTTTGTTTAATCGTATTTGGTGAAAACCTTGTTCTAAGTCCAAGGTGATAAAATTGGCTAAAATTTCTTCCATTCTTGGTAACAGATATTTATTTTTAATTGTTCTATCGTTAAGTTTTCTGTAATTCTCCACTTACTATCCTCCACTTCTTCTTCCCACTAGCGTCTTCCCTTTTTGGTACGATCCGAACAGGTGACGAATAGGGTGAAACCGCATTGATTGTTAATAATTTTTCTCCTTCATTATAAAAGCACTTTTTGTACCCATAACACAACGATATGCTTTTTCCTTTTTCTTCTTTATTCGTATGAAAGTTTACCTTCGTTGTTGTAAATTCTTCTGGTACGGTTCTTAAATAATTCATTTCAAATTTCGGAGTACTAGATATTCGATAATATTCGAGGATAATTAATATTTGCTCCTAGCTTCTGTAAATCTTTATCCCCGATTAAACAATCATATGTTGACTCCATAATTTTTATCTATATCTATACCTATTTTTTAGGAGAGCCTTATAATCGCTCCATATTGTTGCATTATTAGCGACTTCTAAATCTAGAGCTTCATCCAAAAATTTAGATCTTATTAGTGCAAAAAATGCTTCCGTGAGTGTGTTATCATTCGTCTCTAAATTTTCGTAGTAAAATTGTCGAAGCTTGGTAAATAATCTCAATTAATTTAATTAACTACAATGATCGGGTTGAAACACCACCTGCTTCTTCTTTAATAATTTCTTCCACAAAAATTGGACGAGAATTCAGATTTGAGTAGCCTAGCAGTATCCTGTCCTCAGCGCCAGATATTTTATATAGTAGTAGTTATATAGTAACTTCATAATACCCTGCTCGTAGAAGCTCCCCTCTTTATTTGCGAAGAACCCGGATAGCCACTTTTCACAAGCCTCTTTTGAGTTCAACTGTACACCACCAAGAGCGTTCATCATCAACTGGAACAGGTGGTTATCACTTGGCGCTATGTCTGGGCTATATGGTGGATGCGATAAAACCTCTCATCTGAGCTCTCGTAGCTTCTAACGTATCATCAACGAAGTGTATGGTCTGGCGTTGTCCAGGTGGAACACTACACCCTACTTGTTGGCCAATTCTAGACGTTTCTGGTCGATCACCTGCTTCAAGCGGTCCAGTCGTTCGCGGTAGATTGTAAAATTAAGCGTCTGGCCATATGGGAGCAGCTCATAGTAGATGATTCCCATCCAATCCCACCAAATACACAGAAAAACCTTCCTGGCCGTCAATCCCGACTTGGCCACTGTTTGGGACGATTCACCGGCCTTCAACCATGACCGTTTTCAATTGATATTGTCACATCTAATCCATTTTTCGTTGCCAGTCACCATCCACTTCAAAAATGGGTCGAGTTCAGTTTTAGCAGCATATCGCAGGCGTTCATTTGGCTCAGAATGTTTTTTGGTGTTAAATCATGCGGCACTCAAACATCAAGCTTTTTTTGTATTCAGTCCCTCCTAGACGATTTCACGAGATGCCACATGCCGGTCTAACTCGACTTTCCTATGATATGATCGGTATTCATCGTCACAGGTCTTTCGCCGGCTGGCTTATCCATGGTGTCGTTTTCACCGGCTTTGAATCGTCGAAACCATTCCTTCGCGGTTCGAAGTGATAGAGTACCATCCCACAAAACACCATTAATCTCACGGAACATTTCTCTAGCGGATTTGCCTTTAACGAAGGAAAACTTAGTGCGAATTTCGGCGTTAGTGAACTCGATGCTTACACGTCTATAACTGTTGAATGCAATATCCAATCTAATCATGCATAGCGTTGTTTTGTAGGTTATGTCAAGACCTTTCAAATGCTGTATAGTACTTATACTCTTGGGACCATTATTAAGAGTTTACAACTTGAACGCCCGACGAAGACTGATGCATTGACGGTGCAACCGTTCCCACGGAGGTACAAGATAGATTCGCTTCTTCGGTCTTCGCTCTACTCTCTCCCATTGACTGTTTCTGATACTTTTATTCCCTCTGCTGCGGCGAGAGAGGCCGCGATTTTCAGTCGCGGAGGCTGGATTTTTACCAGATTTTAAGTACCCGTATCTTCGTGGGGATGCATCTGACAGTTTCGCGACCGGCAAGAAAAATGTTTAGAATTGTCTCAGCTATCCAGCAGTATATATAATTATACGAAAAACCACCGCTTGAGATCAACATTGAACAACGAGTAATCCTATAAATAGTCCACTAATTAAGAAAATTGATACTTAGGGGTCGTAAAAATGAACAATCTGTCGCGCGAATTTAGAATAACAATGTATATCCTGAATTATGTATGAATTGTATATTTAATTCAATACCCACACCTTTATATATAGTTGTTTAATTAATGAATACTAATTATAACTATAATAAATTATCACTCAGAATAATATAATGCCGTAGTACACATATAGTTATACGTCCTAATGTTAAATCCGTTCTTTAAATGATTTCTAAGCAACTGCGAATTTCAGTCTGGAATAAATTAGTAAAAGTTTTGTTTTGATGCAGCTACCGATTTTTATTTATTCTCTGTTTCTCTCTATAAATGTCTAGAAATGTATATTGGGCATCCATACATACTTTTTACCGGGACTATTGAAGCATACACCATACCCATATGATCACCGGCCGGGAGGATGTAGATACACAGGTAGTTGTAACCTGAAGTGTATCTGTAATGTAAAATATATCTTTGAAGTTTAGGTTTGTTATGATCTATGCATACACAATACGCATAGCATGTATGTGTAAATATGCATTAATATTAGTAATCTCGATAAGGAATGTAGAAAGTGAATAAGAAATACTGGTGCTCTTGAAATAATTTTCAAAATAAGAATGTAATATTTAGAGATCAATACTGTAATAATAAAAATACATATCTTTAATATCAATTTATATATTGATATTAAAACTATATATCTTTCGAAGTCTTAATAATCCGTTTTATTTTTGAAAGTGTGTGTGTGTGTGTGTGCGGGTGTGTGCGTATAGACACTAGTGCCTATATTCACTTTACATACTCTTAAAAGAAGAATGAATGAGAAAATAATAAACAGTGGTAATTGTAACCATTGCTATATCGTAGAATCTTTATGTCCAGTATTTATATCCTGTACTATGCCTTTTTCTCTATTATTTTTATGTGTCATTTTTTATATGTTATTATATATAAATTTTTATGCATTTTATTATGTATATGTACTTATACTTTTTTTGAGATTAGACTCATCTATATAACAGTAGCATTATTCCAAAAAATACGCGATTACATCGGTATCAATCTTGCATGTTAACAGTACTGGGGTACTCTAAGAGAACATTGTAAGTTATACGGATATAATATAGTCACGTAGGTTGACGTCCATGCGTGAAGGTAAGCGAACATCAAGCTTGCTGAGATACACTCCGCGCATGATTGAATTCCGTCATCTGGATGGAGAAGTATTAACTAGCTTTGTGCCTCCTCACGCTACCATCATCAGATGTCGGGCTGTCCCTAATGTTTCCCGTAAGTTGCCTAGGACAACTGATCACTATACAAGACTATACAACTCTTTCACAGTCAGCACGTCTAAGGCAAGGGTTATCAACATAACCCTATCAATGAGTCCAGTCCATACCCTGACACGAAATGCTCATCTTGGACGGCGTACAAAAATCTTTCCAACATCTACTCCTACATCATTTATTCTCTGGCCAAACTTTTTCCGTATATATTTCAACTGCATACACAATATATATTTTATTTTCTTCAAATATGAAAAATATTATCATACATTCTGCTTTATCTGACAATCTTACATTCAGAGAGTTGAATGACATAGGTATCACTATACTAAATACAGAGAATCCACAAAAAAAGTTTTGATATCAATTAAAATTACTGTATAATGTATTTTTTTACTACAAGTAATTTTAAATTCTATCGTTAAATGAGGTACACATCTTACTCACTATTTGACATAGCAAAAATTATTTTCAGAGTTTTGTTATATAGACTTATATAAAACCGAGTTTATACTATAGGTACATCAGAATGCATTGCCGTAAGTTGCGGATCAAGAAAATCTTTTCAGTATTATTTCAGTATTTTTTAGTATTTATCAAATTTGGTGCAAAATTTTGATATTCGTAATATTTCTGGAAGAGTGGAGCCTCTGAACTCTTGAGATTCAGAGTTGCAACTCCTGTTAGCATCCCTTTAACCTGGCGCTGACTCTAATCCCACATAAAAATTCTATCTTCAAAATATTTGATTGAAGTATATTGGCAATCGCTATTGGAAATAAATTATTACTTAAAGAGTCTTAAATAAATACTATTTAAAACACTTTTTGAATGAAGTAATATATTTCAATGTCAAATATATATATTTTAACATAAGAAATTATAATTTAATAAAAATTTATATACGATGACGTATTAAATATTCATAATAAATAAATAAAAGTAAGTTCTAATGCATCTCGCTAACAATACAATTTAATTAGTAATAGTGAGAAATTACAAAGATCGAGATTTGCACTTTAATTCTTTAACTCCACAACAGAATATTACCTCGTCCGATTTACTTTTTATTTCTGTAATCTAAAATTTGTTTGAGACGTTCATTACTTTCTCAATAATCTAGTTCTGTCAAAATAATATTTTATTTCTAACTTAATTTCATATAATAAATTTTAATGTATAGACGTTTAGGGAAAAAAATTTTAAAATAGTTTCACTAAATACAATATATTGCAAACATGTCTCACGCTTAAAACTGTATGCAGGAGTAATTCTAGGAATGAATAGTAAATAAAAATGAAATAAAACTAACAAATAAATTTATAACTATTTGATTAATAGTTAATAACCTTTGTACTTACGTTGAAAGTATTGAGTGATCTTCTTTTGAGGATTATTATATTTATTATATTTATTTACAGGCTAAATTATTTCAGTAATACATAATTTCTTACAGTTTTATTACTTTTGTTATTTTATTTTTAGAAAGCAACTTTGTGATATATCTAGGTAGAAATTTTATTGCAAAAAATGAATTTGTACTACACAGTTATATAATTAATACCTACAACAATAATGATATAATAGTGTGTGAATATAAGTTAAATAAAGACTATTAAGATTTAAAGAATTTTAACATGCACGATAAATTATATTCAAGAATACAACGGACAGTTGAATGGATTTTTAAAAATAAAGTAAAATTAAATTTGCCACACACATGTATTGTGAGCTATATTCATCAGTTAGGTACTAACAGACTAATGCTTAGATGCGATTTAAAGAACAGCTACTGCAACCGCGCAGACTAGTCTACTCCAAATCTCGCGAACATCAAGCTTGGATACTGTGCAGTACGACAAACTCCACCCCTCATTATATCACCCTTTTGGCCGCCAATCACATCGTCGGTCCCCTAACGGTGAGGCGTGGTCCTAGTTTCAGCTAAAAACTTGAGAGGCCGAAGGGGTAACTACAAATACATCTTTATACAACATTGTGATATTGTATAATCGCTTTTATTTACATATAACTATGTATTTATCGTTAATGATATAGTTACTTTTAATTTATTTTAGAGTAGCTTTCATAATTTTTATTTCTGTATTTTTTATTCACATAAGATAAATATTTCTAAAAAGATAATTACCAATGTTATTGTTGTACAATCACAAAAAAATATTTAAGAGAACTAAACACTAATTTACTACTTACACTACAAATACTTGTAATTATTTATTACAAAAAATTGTAATAAAAAATATATTGATATTGAAAATTAAATTTTTTTAATGAAATTCATATTTGAAAGTATAGTTGAATAATACAAACCAAAAAATTCTAGGCTTTTATGACTTACTAGATTTTTATGACTTAAAGTTTAAATGATAGCATTTTTTTGTCAATCAATTTGTATTGATGTTTTGTTTGACACATTTTTTTTAATTTTACTATTTTTTATTTAATTTATGATGACAAAAATGTTTTAAACGTTTTAACGTTTTTTTCATTATAAATTAATCAGCCCAAAATTATGTAAAAATATTATCATGTAAACTTTAAATCATGTAAATGCATTAATGAGAGTAACCAAAGTAAAAATAAAAATCTACACCAAAACTTTAAAAAATTCATATGTAAAACAATAGTCCTAACTAACTTACCTTATTCAACTATATTTTCAATATATATTTCAGAAAAAAATTTCTAATAATAATATATTTTTTATTACAGATATTTATAGTGTAAGTAAGGAATTAGTATAAACTCCCCTTAATGAAATCTATAGCAATTCTACAATTTTAACAATTGAAAGTACAAAAGAAATATCAGCCGAATAAATTATGTTTAAATTAAATTAAAGTGGCAGATACTTAATAAAGTATTGTCTAATAGTGTTTTGACTGATCAAACTGGTCAAGATTAAAAAATTAATTTCGAGAGATACTTTATAAAAGAAAATGAATGTTATAATGATAATATCTTATTTTCTAAAATACTATCAATTTTATTTACTTTTTCAAATAAAAATATACAGCTTTAAATTATTGTTTAAATCGAAATATTAATCTTATGATCCTAAGTTTTGAAATTGTTTACTATTATTTAACTAATCATAAGGATTAACAACAAATGTTTTAGACAGAAGCTGCAGAGTACATAACAGATCAACTGGTGCTTACTATGAGTCTTTGATCTTCAACTTAAAATAAGCGATCAACATCATTTAAAAATTATTTTTCGTCTTTTACATATAGAATTGAGGTAATAAATAGATTTGCCGGAATATTTAAGTATAGGTAAACGAAGTTTCGAATCCAGATTCTTAATCGAAAGGTGGCTCTTTCGTTCGGAATTAGTGCGCCAGGTCGGTATTTGAGTGCCGTATTTCTGTCCTGTGGTCTCAAAGTTGACGTCAATTTAATTGTTTTCTGAGCGTGAATGTCCTTGCGTACTTGTTGCGGCACTCCGTTGCAGTGAGAAGTGAGGCTTCAGTAGAGTGAGGGCCATCCAGATCAGGTTTCAGGACAACTGGTCCCAGTCTGAACGAGAAAGAGTGATTCGGTTTTGTAATTGGCCTATTTATATCATATAAGTGTTTGAACGTACATATGACTTCCTGTTGGTGTAACCATTATGAGGATCTTCTCAAGGCGATAGATGTATGTGCGACCTGAGCGTTAATGCCGATGGTGCGATACTCTTTAATAAAAAAACAGGTTACATTTTAAGAATCAAACGTATGTTTTGATCTTATTCATTGCTTGTCTCTTCATTTAGTTTTTGTATAATTGTAGTCGGTATATGAACTACAAATATTTATGCTAATGCATACATATATGTATAAATAGAATACATCCTGTGGTATTATGTGTAGTTTAATTATGTATCAATGTTCTATTACTACTAATATTTATCTACTTATCTACTAATATTACAAATTCTTATTATATTCACGATATCTAATGCATTATTCTAATTGTAAAAAAGTAATTTCTTTGCGTCAAAATACGAGTAGTTTCGAAAAATCATACATTAGGGTTGATCTTGAAGAATATTCAAACCTCATTTAAATATCAGAGCTGAAGTATTTGAAAGACATACGTAATGGAAATAATACAAATTTGACTTTAGTTATTTTGTTTAATTGTAAGCAGCGGCGACTTTAAAGTCGGCATTATTTTTCATTTTCCAAAGTATTTATGAAAATATTAATTTATAATAAAAAATATTAAAATTTTAATATTTTTTTGTTTTTGTTCAATGTAAATTTAAGTATTAGTATTAGTATAAGTATTAAGTATATTAGTGTTTAAGCTTCGAATTATGTTAATCCGTGCTTCAAGTGTCAGGCTACACTATAATTAAATTAAAAAAAAATTAATATGTAAAGAAATAATAGGCCTTCAAACTAGTTTTTCTTATTCAACTATACGTTTTAAATATTTTAAAAACATGTTTCGAATTTTAATAAAGATATATTTATTACAGATATTTATAGTGCAAGCAGATAATTAGTGTATACTGGCCTTAAGAGAATAATTCATTCCGTTCGAGACACATACATTTTAAGACTTACTGAAATCTTCTTCAATGAAGTGTGTCTTTTTAGACACATTTTAGAAAATGTTCTACTAATTTACTAATTTTTAATATAATTTTCTTTTTGCGCTTAAACTATCATAATGTATTGACATGTAGCATTATAAATAATAATAAGTCTGTAATTTATTTAGTATAAATATAATATAAAAGAATAAATAAATATAGTCATTTTAATTTATTCAAATGCCGCACAGTGTAATAAAACATTATAATCTTCATCAAAACGTTTCTCGAAAAATTAAAAAATTTGGAGTTTGTCGTAGACTTTCTTTTGAACCAATTAAAGAGTTTTTAATATTTTCTAATTTAAAATGTGGGTATTCATCATGCAATTGAGGAGTAATTTTTTAAAATTAATTTCAACTTTAATGTATAAAAAATTTTATTTGAAAAGATATAAAAATGACAAAATTTTAAACATTTTACCATTTTAAATTAAATAGAAAGTAAAAACAGTGTAAATTTAATAAAAAAAGGTACACCCAGTTTCTTCGGTAAGTATCTACATTCTAAGCCCTTATAGATCTAAATTTATTTATCAGTTCAAGAGAATGTCTATGCTAAACTAAACATTTTGAAAAAATTGTATATTATAGTTATGCGTCTACAGACTTTTAGTTTACCTTATTTAAGTACTAAGTTAAATGTATTTTACAACAAAATGATATATTTGGCGATAAAAAATGGATCTATTTGAAGAAGAAAAAATGATGGATTAACCTGGGACAATCTTCAACATCGACTGCAAAACCAGATCGATTCGGCAAGGAGACAATGCTGTGTGTTTGGTAGGACCAGAGTTGCGTTTGAATTATGTGTTGCTAAAACCTGGTGAAACAGTTAAGACTGATTCCTGCCAACAACAAACGATCAATTTGAATCATGCATTCATCGAAAAACGACCAGAATGGTCTATGCATTGGCTAATATAGATAGCACTTCGATTTCTACGAGAAAGTCGAAAATTGGATGTCTGATTGGTTTGCATTAAAAGACAAACAATTCTATTGGTATGATATTCACAAATGTCCAGAAAGGTAATCAAAATACGGAGAATACAATGGCCAATACTTTGAATAAGATGTTCCTCACTTAATATCAGTACACCTAGTACACTAATATTTTTTTATGTATATATAACAAAAGTCAGTCAAAGAAAATACAGAAACCTGTAATTAATAAATATCAATATGAAATAGTTACTCATAGTTATAGTGTAAAAATTATTTTATAAAAAAAGCTGATGACCTTGTTAGCGTTAATGAACAATATAAAGTTTGTATAAATATTTGTAATTATTTATGTATATATGTTTATGTTCTATTATTTTGAAAATAAATATGACAATTCGTTTGATAATATTACCTATATATTGGACAAATAATTTATATACAACGCTGTCCCAGATGGCTAAATTATTCGTTACAAAATAAAATGGATGCATCAATGGCGAGCCTGGGTGCTCGTAGCTAAAAATCACGATTGGGCGCAAAAAATATGTTTCGGAGGGAGGGCAGTGCAAAAGAATATTCACACAATTTAGATTCAAAAATATAATTTAATAACACAATATTTTACACAAAAGAAACCCACACAATATTTAACACGACGACGTGCGCGTCTACGAATTATAATAAATCCAAGAGAACCATTCCTTGGCTGCATCGCGCTGCTGAAGACCTTAGCAGGTACACGACCGAATGGTAAAAACAACAGCAAGCATCAAGATGAGTACAGTCAAATCCACAATATAGTAGCACTCACCAATTAATATAATAAAAAACTCTAAGAATAAATCTTATAGTGTCTTATAGTTAAATCTAATTAGTGAATGACGGGCTTTCACGGTAATGATGTCGCACAATACTCACACGAGGCTCGCTAGAGATACCCTGACCTCTCCGTAAATTCGGAAATTACAGGATATCCGATTATAATATAAAACTAATCAAAACAGAGTGCGTCACCTGCTATATACATCTTCCGAAGCTTTGTAATTCGAAACATAGTTTGGAAAGCTCTCAAAATCAGCTGCAAGAATACGTAATTGAAAAAATTAGATTTCACTTAATAAAATGATGGTGACTTTCATGTGTGTCTTTCAAAACATTTTATAGTAATTTTTTTTCTTATCGCGATATACGACTGAGTCGAGACTTCTTTAATACCGCGTGTAATCAATTATTTATGAGTAATTAATAATTTAATAATACCAAATAATTCTTAAATATAAACTGTGGATGTTATTTTAATCATTAATAAAGGTACAATTTGGCTTAATAACAGTTAATAAATTAATTATAATTTAACTTGCGTTAACCAGTTATTCGTTATAATTTAGTTTCATGCAAAATGTCCTTTATAAATTATAGTTCACTATTAATTATTAGCCCAACAATGCTATTAAATTCTAGCAGCTGTCTCGATGATTAGAAGGCGTAAATAAGCTTTAAGGCAATCTGATGTATACGAGTGAAGTATTTGTGTGAAATGCGTGAAGCTTCCTTTTTACGGGGAAGCAGTTTCCTAAGAATATGAGTATCAAAAACTCAATATATTCAGTCTCAAAAATTAATACTTTCATTAAGATTATACTTAGCCACTTTGTTTAAGAACTAAAATCGAATGTCGTCCAATTTTCAATTTAGAAAAATACAAAAATTAAAAAAAAACTGTTTAGTTTTTAAAACTTTTCGTTAAAAATTTAAAAATAACCATGACATTATGATCTTGTGAGCCCAAATCGTCACACATGAAATTCATAAATCGGTTACGCAGGTTTCACTGAAATGAAAGAATCACATCAATCTTTGAAACATATGAGTCTTATGACGTATTTAACTACGACATTCCTTAGAATTATTTACAAGCATAAATGTGAGACAACCATTCCGAACGTGATACGACAATTTTGTATGCTAGTGTAGCTTTTCTATCTAACTGCTGAAAAATATTTGGCGAAGTCTATACCTATAATATCAACATCATTTAATAAATTTTGTAATACGTTACCCTTCTAGGAATAACGGATTCAAAATAATCAAAAAAATATATTTTTCAAACTATTTTTAATATCAATTGTTAATATTGATTTGATGTATAAAATAAGATAAAAAATGTATTAAGATTACGATTAAATAAATGATTGTTAAATAAATTTTTTTAATTCTAATTATATTCAAAGTTTGAAAAAGTGATAGAAGAAGATACAGAAACTATATAATTTGGATTAAAAATAATTAAATTTTATCGTACGTATAATTTAAATATCTTTCTTATCTTATTTTATATCTCAAATAAATTTTAATAATCTATTTTTAAGTTTATACAATTCGATCAGCCATTTACTATAATGTTTATAATAATATTCACTTGCTATTGTACAGAAAACCTGTATAATGAATAATAAGTTATTGATAGATAGAAAGGTTAAATTTTACATACAAAAGATATATATTTTATACCTAAGTAGCGTATAAAATTTGATTAAACTATTTATATTGAAAGAACTTAAATTTTCATTTCTATTCCTATTATTTGTAATTAAAATGGTTAAAATCAATAATATTGAAAGTTGATAAAATATTATTTTATGTGAATACTGTAATGATTGATTAAACGAGATTAATGTATGCGAAATTAAACTATATTCAACATTAGTACTTCCTTTGGATATTAAAAGTGATTTATCATATCTTAACTTTAAACATTAATTAAAATGATTAAAAATAAATGTTTAACTAAATAATTAAAATAGATTCATTTAAAAACTGATTAAACTGATTAAATTTGAATTCCATGATTATTTCCAAAAGAATTCATGGCATAAAAAGTATTTATTGCGATTCAGATTTAATGTACATTTAACTAAATCAATCCGTTATTTCTATGCATATTAGTTTTCAATGTGCTGTTGCGTGCTTTTATTTTATTAACTATTAGTATCTTTGATTATCCTGTAATCATTCCAATAAAAAATAATTATTGATGAATTAAAGGAAATATGTTACTGAACATGTAATTGCCAAAAAATATTTTTGTCATTAATAATCTATTCGGAGAATTTTAGTTTTGATATTTCTAACTGACTGTAGTATTACAATAATTATAGATATTAGTTATGTGCAATTTATTTAAATATACACATTATATCACACGTATACATACTATGTACAGTCAAAATGTATTATGAGTTCAATGCAATTCAAGCAAAAATGTGTAATACAACTTATAGTGGATACTTATAGTCAATTGCGTATAAAAATTATAAAAATATATTCAATATTATTAATGTATATTATTTATGGTTATGTAGTAACATTAAAATATATTTTAAAAGAATATTTTATAATTATTAATTTAAAACGAGTGAACGAATAATTTACAATTCCTACAATAATAATAAGACTAATTTTTAAAATATCTTTGATATATACATAACTTTTTAAAAAATTAAAAAAAATCTAAATATCAAAAGTTGCATTTATTAGTATAAGTGTTACGTGATTTTGCTACCTTTTAGCGTCTTTACGCGTTATTACGAGTGGTTTATGATGTACCTTTTAGTAGCTTTTCATGTACTATTAAATATTTTACTTTAACGCAAGGCGCGAAAAGGATAAATATATTATTTTGAACTCTAGGCAGCAATAATTTTGTACTTTCTTTCAGAGTAATGAAGTATACAGAACTATATTAGTTCTTAATATAGTATCATGATTCTACAAACATTCAAGTTTTTCGGAGTAATCGGTAAATATACATTATTAGTGCATTCCATTCTTTACGTTAATTATAGCATAATTATAATATACAGAATTTAAAGTGTTTTATGTATAATGACTATACATTTTATAATGTTCTTAGCAACACATTTCAATTTTTTTCGTTTCTTTGTTTTTTAAGCGTTTCTTCAATAATTACATAGTATTTGCATTAAAAAAAATAATTCTTTTAAGATCTTTTCTATGTATTAAATGCAATTGTTGTCGAATACTTTTAATCATCTTAGAAATTCGTATAGGGGCTATTGTATTACTTGATTTAAAGTTGAAACTATATTACGTAACATTATTTATTTACATAACATTATTTTCCAAATATAGTGCTGATTGTTTTAACGAAATATTCGTTGAAATACTCATAAAATATTAAACAGTTGATCTCAAACAATGTTTTGAAAGCTTATAGACATTAGAAATTCCATTATTTGACTTTGATCATCCAATAACATTAATGTTTTTTATATACTAAATGTAAGTTATTTGTAGGTTACACAATATAATTATAAGGTAAAAATGTACTTATCATAGATGCTATAAATTGACAGCAATTAATGTATTCATTATTAACTAAAACAATGTATTACTTTCCATCTCAAATAATAAATCATCTATTTTAATGAAAAAATTTTTTATTAATTAATGATTTTGATTTCGTTGTTCTATTTGTATTTAATAGCATATGTAGATAGGATAAAATTAATCCGACCGAAGTCATTAATGGCGTATCGATATAGTCTCGGCTTTTTGTCTGACAGACCGAAGCTTAACTCCCCTACATCGAAGTTTTAAGATAGATTAATAGAAGTATAATAGTAGCAGTTTATTAGAAGCGTATTTCTACAATAATTGATACCTTCCCAAGCTGGGATTATTCTAACTTTAATAATAAAAAAGAATTATTTTTTTACTATAATAATAAAAAATGATAAAGCTTATAAAAATCAGATTTGAAGCTGTCAACAAAGGTGTGACTGTTACTCAAAATCTAAATATAATATCATTAATATATTTTTACCAAGCAGACAAAGAATAAAAAAAATTGAATAAATTTTGTCTAACATTTATTATCTGAATAGACCTATTA
Organism: Sycophaga agraensis; assembly: GCA_018906755.1. NCBI lineage: Eukaryota > Metazoa > Arthropoda > Insecta > Hymenoptera > Pteromalidae > Sycophaga > Sycophaga agraensis. The sequence goes on from JACCIE010000139.1 coordinate 183,624, forward strand.
ATCTATCTTGTAAGGACGTGCTTCATTGTTATCCCGCATATGTATCCAGGGACTCATACTGAACATTCAATTCAATTTAATAGACCGGCAGTTGTCTGTTGATCTTAGCATTCTTTATTTTTGGAGGGTGTCTGCCAGTAACTTGATGGTATCGTTACGCCCATCAAACCTGCCATTATAATTGATTTATAGATAATATATTCTTGACTTTTTGTAACCATACTATTGAAATACTTTTATAAATATAACGTAAGATTTAATACAATATATTTTGAAATCTAACATATAATGTATTTAATATAAAACTTAATAAAATTTCATTTGTAAATAAAAATTTATAATATAAAAATGTAAGATTTAAAATCTTTAAATAATAATAGTCTATTGTAAAAACTCATTATAATGTATAATATTTGAAAGTATATTTATATTTCTTAAGATAACAATTTTAATTCTAATTTTATATTACTATTTTTATAATTATTGTTGTTTAGTTAGTAGTAGATATTTTGCAATTATTTGGTTCAATAATTCTGTTCATTTAGGCAACAATCTGTATTTTATGCACGAATCTTAGTTTTATAATTTTTTCATAATTTTTTTTAATAGAATATTTATTGAAAAATGAAAATAGCAATTAATACGCAACATTTTTTTACAACTTATCTTTTCAAAGTGCAATATTAGATAGAGATGGATCCCGAACTTCTGCACTCTAATACATAGCTCTAAGCTGAATCTAACAAGAGATAGGTGGATAGGAAGAAATAGTAGATTTGAGGATTAATACATCTTGCTTACGATTTATATTGCAAAACTTTCCCTTAAAAAGTGCAAAATAGAGAGAGAAGTTTGTAAGTGACCTTCGCATTTCTTACACTAACAACTTCTTATAAAACTTAAAATCTGTGAAGTTTGTTAGGATTTAGTTTGATTTCTATAGATGCACTGCTACTGGCCCAGAAATAGTGAAATTGACTGACTTTCGATACCGTAAGATTAATACTGAAATGTATTTTTGCATTGCATGTGAATTTTTTTTCCTGATATAAGCTTTGACCTGTTAATTTGGGTGAAAGTGCGACAAATTTGTCACGAATCAAAATGGATTAATTTTGATATTGATATAATTTGTTACGCCAATATTAATCGAAAAATATAGGTATAATATGTCGGTTTTAGGATTCAATAATTATTATTGTTTAGATTTTTCGTCTTTTAATAGGAGTAAATGTTTAATTGCGGTATGTGTCGCCAGAACTTCAGGTTGTTCCAGCCATTTCTACTAAGAAACGCAATTAATAGTTACAGTCAATTACGTGGAGGCGCTTTGGTGCTACTGCGAACTCCGGTTCGAATTAAAATGTACAACCGCGAATTTTAGACCCGCGATGCGCGATAGGGCCATGGCAGAAGACTATTACTACAGCCCAGCGATCGATGAATATGGACTTGACAGTATATGAACTCGAAAGAAATACGATTTTTCACAAGTACAACGTAATTAGGTCCATCTGGAGTAGTTGTTATCGTATGAATTCCGCTGACTTGATTCTTCAATATTATTTATGCCCAGCTAGCAGGAAAAACAGATGTAAGTACATGTTGGGGACGGCATTGATAGGAGGAGGAAATTAAGTTTTCAGTTGTAGTAATTATAGGCGATGTATTTAGAGTATTGGTCCTTTCGGTTTATTAAACAATTTTCATATATATATATATATATATATATATATATATATATATATATATATATATATAACACAATACTTGCTTGTAATTTGAGGTCTAGCTCTGAGAGTAGTCGGAAAAAGAGTCACGGAGCCGCGCTCACCTGCCGCGCTTTCTTATCCCCACTCCTGGGTCGCTTTCCGCTTTTTTCCGCGTCGCGCAGGCAGCACCTATCGGCCCGAAAGCCCGCGGGTAGCCCCTGGTCTCACTGTCGGCGGCCGTGAAACGGCGTGCGGGCGGACATATAGCGACTTGATTACGCTCGCGAGCCTTTTCCTCCCCGCGAGAGCAGTTGTTGGGCCTTTTGTTTTTAGGTGTTGGGCATCGGAGGTTGCTTCCCGTCGGATGCTAGAGGCGGTCTTGCTGGTCATCGATGTGAATGTACGACAGCGGCGTCAGAGGGCCCCGTTCATCGGATGCTGAAAGCGACGATGGGCTAACCCGTTAGTCGGCGCTGAAGGCGGCAATGGGCTGTACCGTCCGTCAAGCGCTGAAGGCGGCGGTCAATATCTGCCGCTGGGAAGGAGCGGCCTGGAGTGCTTCTCCCGTTGGCCCTGAAACAGCATTGGCTGCGTTGCTCTTCATCCGATCTCAGGGGAGTGAGCGTACATCAAAGGTTACCTAAACAAGGTCTCGGATTCATCGGCATGAGGTTGCCGCCTGCAATACAGTGTCGGATCTCTGGGTACTGCGGTATTTAACGCGTGTCTCAACTCCTGCAAGTGCTTATCCCTGCTACGATGATCTACGTCAGCATATTGCTCAATCATCGTTTTAAACGTCCTATTCATCCTTTCTACTGGGTTTGCTTGGGGTTGTAAGGTGGGATCGTAACGTGCTCTATTCCATATTCTTCCAACACCTTCTTAAGGTATCAGTTGACAAAATAGATGGTATTATCCGTCAGCATGAATAGTGGGGTTTCCCAGTGGAGCAGGACTAAGTCCTCCAGAGCGTTTGCTACGACAATCCTGGTCGCGACCCGCAACGGTGAGAGCTCGAGTCATAAATCCTCAAAAACCACTACGTAATGGAGTTGGTGTTTACTTCGGGGAAGCTCGATCAAGTCGACCGCCACCACTAGCCAGGGACTGTCCACGAATCTACCGGACGACCCTGTTGAGACACTTTGTATTTTAGTACACCTCGCAGTACGATCGTACGTCTTCTCTATTGCTAGGTGATCAGAAGACAGATGCTTATGCGCGTCTACCATAACCCTGGTTCTGTGCTCGGCGGACACGACGACCCTCCACCCCTCCTATCGAAAAGATATCGGATCTAAGGATAATTATCTTTGTGCGTAAAATTATTCACATCTCGAAAGTCGATGCAAAACGGTGGCTGCCCTCCTCCTTGTGGATAATCACGGGCGCGCTATACCATTCACTGGAGCTTGGCTCGATAATGCCTTTTTGGACATCTTTTTGACCTCCGTCTGAGGAAATTTCAGGACTATTGGCGACATTCGCCGGGGTGCATGCTGAAACGATTGAGCCCCTTGAACATCAATGTGGTGTTCTATGAACGTAGTATAGCCGTCCAGTTTTCCGGGATCTGGGATTATTGAATCAACCAGTGCCCTTACGCGTTCGCGCTGTTGATTAGAGATCTCGGTTATACCGGCACATTCGCCCATGATGACTGTCCTCTGGTGATGCTGGTCCTTTTCTACCAAAACCCACCACTCTCTTCCCGAGACACGCCATTGTCTCCCGTCGAGCTGTACCTCGAATTCACATCTCAGAAAGAAATCGTTGCCGAGAATCATTGGTCCATTTCTGTATCCACCCAAAATATGCCCAGCGTATGTTGTACAGTACCGGAGAATCCTCGTATGGCGAATTATTTGGACAGAAAGCGGTCTCTAAAGGGATCAGCCACATTGGCTCTGATGAATTAGACCTGGGCTTCGGGGTCGAACAACGCCTGTACGTTTTGCCCGCCAATCGGATTGCGAAAAACAACCGGTTGTCCGAAAAGACAGAGGCAACTCCCTGATCCGTGGAGCCTTCGCGTCAGACCGGGTCTCCCTCCAGAGGAAAACACCATGGCTTTTCCTCCAGGCCTTGTGTCTTTATGGTCTCATCCCCCAGGCGTTCCACGTTTTCTAGTTCGCCTTAGGGGGGAGGTAAGGAGTATCTTTAGGTCCGCTCGCGGGCCTCTTTCCTACATCCTTCTTCGTTGCCTTGCTCCCTCTTGGGCTTGCCCGCAGATCGGATTCGTTTATCGAGGACCAACTGAACATAGGTCTTCTTCTGAGCCTCGGGCTCAAAGAGGTAGCCATCGCCTCCCCTGGTCCACCGATGTTCGCTCCCGGGTTTGATACGCAGGGAATAGGGAGCGACTCTGCAGCCCTGCGTTGAAGATTTTTAGATACTGCCGCATTCGAGTACAATTGGGGCTCGTCGGGGCATTGCATTGACGTGGCCCCTAGCGGGCACTGGGCGGCAAAGTGCATTCTGCGTTGCAATTTGACCGAGTGACTCTGTAAAACCTCGAGTCCGGCCGCGTGTGATCATCCTCCCGAATGGCAACGCGGACTCTTCCCACTCGGGGTATGGCTTAGGTCACATCGGAGCTGATACTTGGAGCCACGCTACCTGCTGGGCGGACAGGACGTGGCTAGGCTAGAAAGAGGGAAGCGCGGGCAGCCCTTCGGGTGCTTCTGACTCAACCATGTATCCGCCTTTATGCTGAGGAGCGTCCCCTTCGATGCTGAAAGAGCCTTTCACTGGGCTCTCTTCTCTGTAGGCTCCCCTAGGGATCCATCTTGGGTTCGTCGTCATAGCCGGAGTATCAGGGAACGTCCTCGTTTGGCAAGCTAGACGGATCTGCGCCCGCCACCAACGTTCCGCGGGACCTCTAAAATTCAGCCCGTTGGTCAGCAATGTAGCTACCAACTTGACGTACGAGAGAGCACGTGCTTCTCGTTGGAGCTTTCTGGCCGCTCTACTGAGCAGCTGCGACTTAATACGGAAGTTGTACTTCGCTCGCATAAGCAGGTGCTCCTTTCTATTACCCTCCTTTTTGGCCGAGCGATCCGCTATCCGCGTCCGCTCCTCGCTGGCCCTAATTTTGCCCGTTACTCCTCGAGGCTCTCCTTTGATTTGTTGGCCTTTAAACGGAATGTCCGGGCCTACTGGTCAAAGTCGAGTCTCCTCCTTACAAACAGAGTCTGCCTCCTTCCCCCCTAAAAATAATACCTCAACGCAGCGATAAAATCCAAGCGATCGATATGGGGTATTGACTGGGCACCTATCTTCCTCACCGGGCCAACGGAAAACCCTCCCTACTAGAGAATCTGCTGCAAACAAGAAATACATAAAACAAATATAATATATAATATCGTAATATAACAGTAAACCGAAAGAGAGAGCTGTACCCCATCGCCTTATCCCTTTACGCGATTTCCTTCCCCAATCGCTGGCTGGGGTTTGGTAGGGGGGGAAATAAAAAGAAACAAGTATCTCGCTGGTCCCGGAATGGTGTTCGGGCTCCGGGCAATCGCCTCCGGATGGAATCCGTCGGGGCGCTTGCGGCTGCAGTCCCCGGTCTGGGTGGGCACTGCTAGTGGTCCGTGAAGGGCGGCTCGCTTCACTGTGTACTTCGAGAGCGGGGCAGAGGTCGTGCTGCAGACTCGTCACGCGCCTCCTGCTGATATGGACGCACGCGATGGCTAAATCTTCCGACGAAACCGCGCGGGAAAAATTGAGCTGTAACAGCTCGCGGCAAGCGGTCATCTGACGATCGGCGCTTTGTTTCCGCGCCAACCATCGGCAGCCACGAGGAAGGAACCTGTGGTCCCTGCTTTCTCACCCGGCCGGCCGTAATTATTGTTGTCACTATTAGATTCTTTCTCTTTTTGAACTATACACAGATTTTCATCTTGAGATAAAGAAAATTATTTTATTAGATCTAGTCCAATGAGAAAATCAAACATGAAATTTTCATTGTTTACCATAAACAATTAATATTCTTTTTTATGTTAAAAATTTTTATTTTTAATTAATAGTAAACCAACTAAAATGAGCAATAGTAAATTTACACATAATAATAACATTAAACACAGCAGAAAACACAATAAAAACAATTGTAACCGCAATAGTTATAGCCATCTTAACGAATCTGCTCTCGAGGTTCATATACGAGGTACATATTTCGAGAAATCATCGGGATTATATGAGGGACGTCTCGGCAGTGGGTGATGCGGTTGAGCTAGCAGTCACGGGGGTGATTGACTGTGCTAACACGGGAGTCTTGTCCTCTGATGTCGCCCTCGACATCATCACTTCTGTGCTCCCCTCCTTCATATCTGATGACCTGGTCTCCGCGGTGCAGCTCGGGGCGCGAACGGCTTCAAGTAAGTTTGGTATCGATGCGGTAATTTCTTTATTAGATGGAGAGAGGGCAATAGGGTTTATGCTGTTGCCTCTAAGAATGAGATTATAAATCTATTTATGAGTATGTACTCATGTGGCCAGGACTTCACTAAGCCGCAGTTATCTCGCTACGTCGGAGTTGAGTCAGGGTTGTGAGGACGGACGATCAAATTGCGGGAAAATGGCCGATCATATTTGACTAGATCGGACAAATGCTCCGTGGCTAGTTCTCAAGAGTGGGAGGGGTAACAATAAAAATAATAAGAATAATAATAAGGCTGTGGGTTCTGGTAGGGGTGGCAGATTCCTAAGGGCGGGCTTCATGAATGTGAACTCTCTTAGAGGCACTAAGGGTGCTCACATTGAGGGACTCCGTCAGCATCTATATGGTCATCGTACTTACCATCTGTTCGGTGTAGCGGAAACCTGGTTGGGTTCTAGTATCATGCATGAAATCATTAGGATTGATGGATTTTCTGTGGTTCGGCAAGATCGCAATATTAATGGCGGGGGAGCTGCACTTTATGTCGATAAGCAATTCCGTGTAAGTGTGCTCTCTGCCTCAAACACTGAGGGGCCTGGAAGGTCACGGATGCTCGAGTACTTGATTTGCTTTGTGTAGTATCGTATCTCTAAGCCCACATTGATTTGTGTTGTGTATAGGCCCCCTCACGTTTCATTTATGAGGAACTCTAAATTTTTGGATGAATTGCGACGATTATTGCCGGATTACAGTCATAAAATCATTTTCGGTGATCTGAATGCTGATGTCTGCACTGCCAGTGATGATACTGCGTTTGTTCGTAGACTCGTGGCTGAGCATATTGCACCCACATTACGCACCTGGATTGACGTAATTCTTGTGGAGGACAATGATACGGTAATTTCCGCTACCCATATACCTGTTCCATTTCACAGTAAGCGGAGCATAATTAATGTTACAATAGAGTTACCTGTCCCCGAATCTATCCATTGCTCTTTTTAATATATATCATTATAAGAGCATCGATGATGAGGGGCTTGTGCAGTTGTTGGCGGACTATGATTGGGGGCCGTTGTTGGCGGAGGATTTTGATGTTGAAGCAGCAGTCGCGAGGCTCAACTACAATTTAATGATAGCGATAGATGAACTCGCCCCGGTCAAAATTATGAAACTAAATAAAAATCGCCTTCCTTGGATTGGGGTTGAGCTTCATGATCTGCAGCGCAAGAGTGTGGCACTATACAGACGGTACATACAAATAGGACGAAGGCAATTCCTTGATCTCCGCAAACACGTTCAGGAGAAAATTGATCAGGCAAGGACTGAATACATTCATAATCGCCTGTTCGAAGCTCAAAATTCCAGCACAATCTGCCATCAGCTGCGGAACCTAGGTTTGCTACCACGAGCAAGTGGGTCTTTGTATGGGCTCATGCTGGATGAACTCTACACGGGTGTCTGTATCAAATACCATCGATGACAATCAGATACATGCCATGTTCAAATCTGATGCTGATGGTATTTTTCGGTTTAAAGCTATAAATATTAATGATTTTGTACTGTCAATATCTAAGTTCACATCGCAGGCAGTTGGTGAGAATGGCATTCCGCATAGTGTAGTTGTTAAGGCTCTTCCAGTTATAGGTCCGTTTTTAGTACGCCTGTACAATGGCTCGCTTGAAAGTGGACGCTTCCCTGTGGTGTGGAAGAAGGCTCTTGTGATGTCATTGGCCACCTTCTGGACCAGATGATTTTCGGTCGATTTCACTGCTCTGTTTTCTTTCGAAAGTACTTGAAATAATTGTTTCTGACCATTTCATGGAGTATTTGTAATCTTATAACATCTTCGGCCCACTCGACTCCAAACTGCGTATCGACGGCACAGTTGGTCTAAGACTGCTTTGCTAAGATTGACTGAAGATGTATGAAATGCTATAGATAAAAGACAGGTGACGTTACTGTTACTGTTTGACTTTAGCAAGGCGTTCGACACTATATCTCATTAGTTTATTTAACTGCATGATGCGAATGGGCTTCTCGCGAGAGGTGCTAATGTGGATATGGACATACTTGTCTGATAGGACAATAAAATCTTCTTGGCTCTCACCACACTAGGTGTTCCTCAGGGTTCTGTCTTAGGACTATTTCTGTTTTGCCTTTATATTAATGATCTTGTTCTTGCCCTTAACTCTATGGGTGTAAGATATGTTTTATATGCTGACGACCTCCAGGTTTACTATAGTTTTTCAAGGATAATCTCGAAGGAGGAGCCAGACACGTAACAGCTGCGGCCCGAGCAGTCTCGGACTGGACCTCGTCTGGATCATTGAAGCTCAATGTTGAAAAGACGTCTGCGATTCTTTTTGGAACTCGCATGTTCCTTTCTGACATTAAGTCGGCCGGGTTCAATTCTATTCAACTCTGGAAGGGGGCAGTTGTGTCTTTGTTTGACACTGTAAAAAGCCTTGGTGTTGTGCTAGACGCAGGTCTTACTTCGAGACAACATATTGAATTGATCTGTAAAAACATGATCCAGGTTTTATATAGTTAACGTTTTTTCCGTCAGTACGCCACGAGGCTTTTCGTGCCAAACTGGTGCGCTCACTGGTCTTTCCACATTTTAATTATTGTTCGACTGTTTACTTAGATGCGTCCCTCGAGTTGAGGACAAGGCTACAACGCTCACAGAATTCCTCTCTTTCTCGCTTCAGGGGGCTAGTGATTGAGCATTTGAGGGGTCGGTATTGTATAATAGATTTTTCTAGTCGGTCATCCTATTAATCTTGTTTTAATTTACGCCCTAAATTCGTTAAATGTGTGTATTCATCCTTCACTTCATATAAATATATTCATTTCACTCATTGTATGTGGGTGTTCGTGATTTCATTTCATTCATCATATGTTCGTGTAACCATTTTTGTATTCATTGTGTGTACGTATGTGGCTCGACTGATAGATAAGAAGGATAATTCAAGTATTATATATATCAAAACTGAACCTTATTTGCGACTTAACGAAAGCTGTGATACTGTGTTTATATTTACAAGTAGTTTTAAGATGTTGCGTTTATAAATGTGTGTTTTGTGCAATATTTTGTAAGTTATTTACAAATGAGGTTTATCTATCTATCTATCTCTCATGTACCCGACGCAGTATACTCGCGGGCTATAAGTAATACGATTCACTACTAACTGTAGTAGCGGCGACAGTCCGGTCAGCGGGAGAAGTCTCGACCGCTCAACTGTACACTATCTCGGGCCATGATCTCCTCGGCCGAAAATGGGTGGAGTTAGGCCACGCCACCAAGAAGCATAAGCGACGCTTACAAAGTTATCTAGATATAAATAATACTAACATGAAATATTTTAACGTAAATAATACAGATCATAATATAGATAAAAATGGTGAACACTGTTATAGTATCATTAACTATTCCTTAAAAACATTAATCAAATGAAGGAAAGTTTCAATAAATCGAAATTCTAAATTTTTTTCTTGAGATATTCATGATGTCTCAAATTATAAACCTTTAGAGGCATATTTTCAATAGTTATAAAAATCTATATTTATGCTGTGTTACTATTAGGTACATTTTTTGTATTACGTTTTGAACGAGTCAATTCCCCGAAAACTTTTTGTTAGATCTTATAGTTAGAAACTAATAGATCAAACAAAATTTGAAGCTGTAAAAAATTTCCAACACCAAAATTTGTAAAAACATTCAAGAATTTTGAGGGTTATGAGGCAGAAATTAAACGGTTAATTCAAAAGTGAACTACGAATAGATTTATTAATCTGTTGCATAACAATATAAAAACAGTCTTGTACATAATTCAAACGATATTCACGCTATATAATTCATACTCACAAAGTAAGTTCAATTAAGCGATTAATAATATAGATTTACAGCCGAGAACTTTGACAAGTATATTTAATACAATAAGCATCAGAGGGATATAAAAATCAGTAGGAAAATAGTAGGAGGTAATAAAAAGTAAGATCTACTACCTAAGAAACATCGCTATAGATGAAGTACGTTAGAGTCGAGTGCAGACGAGGAAAGGTGCAAGGAGACAAGAGCTCTTAGTAGAATAGTGTTAGGAAAAATAGATGGTGAGAGTAATAAGTAGTGGGAGAATGATATAATGAGAAATAGTAAGAAGTAGTAGTGTAGGCAGGTAACCTTACTGTAGCACCAGAGCAGCCTACCGATGGCAGCAAGGCCCACCATCCTTTGCCGAAAGCTATAGAAAACCCAGTTGCTGAAGAGATATCGAGCTGCAGGTACAAGACAGGGTGTGAGACAACATCACCTGGAGCAGTGTGGTTCCGTCCAAACAAATTCACGCAACCGTGCTTTTCTTTTACGTACGGTGGAAATACATCGGAACGAGACCGTTTTTGCTCAGCGAGGATTCTGGACGAGCATTCTCATGCGCAGGTGATAAGAAAGCAAGAACGACCACATTTGAGCCCAGAGCTATTCCTCGCCCCACTTTGTCTTCATCCGCTAACACGATCTCAGTGCGAATTTCTCAAATATAATGGAATATGGCAATATTTGGGAAAATTTGTTTCGATTTTCAGTTCGCATCAATGCTACAACAAGTTCTTATAGATTACCGCTATAGACAACAGGAAAGAAGTGATAAATCAGATACTGCGAATAGTGTATACTTTTGTAAAAAGTAAATGTAAAATTTTATAAATATATATACACAGAAAATATTATAAAAGTCTATTGTAAAAGAGGTCAATCCGAAATGTCCGAGCGTGATTTAATTGCGTGTAATAATTCTTGTAGTAAGTTATTTATTGTGGAAGCGGTAGGAGAAAGAATAATTATAGGGCAGGACATGAAGTTATTAACAGAAGCTGTGGCGTGACTAATTTCTGCCTGCATGATGCGCCTGATACCGAAGTCAAGAGTCAAGACCCCTGTCGCACAACTACAGGCAATAATCACCTGGCAATAATCTTGGCGAGAGAGACTGCCGTAAGAATAGGCATTATGTGTGTAAGAAAAGATGCCTTCACTCGCTTGCATATTCGGATGTAGTGGTGCAGAGACATTATCCACCGTGTGCCTATTTGAAAGCAGCGACAAACGATCTGTCACCCGAGTCTATGCAGGCACAGCGATGGAGGTTATTGTGTATTAAAGAGAGAATACTATATGAGAAATAGTGAAAGAATCGACAGGGTCACTGGTCTCGAGGAAGCAGCCAGACACCCAGGCACCAATATCCCGGCTAGCACAAATGTAGCCGTTCCTAAGCTAGATGACCAGCCGTAATTTTACCCACGCCTAGCCGCGATACTATCGAAGAATAATTAATACAAGAAAATTCTTAGAAGTATCAGAAATGCTTGTATATTCAGCGGAAAGGCATGCGACAGGTGCCCATTATGATAGCCAAGATTTCGGTGGACACTCCTTGAAGATACCGCAGAGTGTGCATGATCCGCGTGGAGTCGGCGACATTCACGGTAACTTCGTGCTATCGCGACCGGAGGCAAATGTCCTCTTCAACCATTCGATTATTGTTACAAATATACCTCATCGTCATGGATTATTATTATAGTCCACTTTAATTTCAGGTTTCTATCCTTTGATCAAATTCATCAGTTAGCCTTAAACATTCGGTAATTAAACGGCGACTTTCTTAAAAGTATGCTCGCTATTCTGAAAAGCACATGGTAGAATTTTAATTTTAATTATAATTTAAAAATATACTCTTCTCCTGTTTATTATCTTAATCTCATGTATTTTCTATCCAATTGTCTTTACCGCAAAAACAATATAAATTTTGATAACTCTTTTATTCATTTAGTGTCGTTGACTTTTGACATATAAAGGAATTTATTTTTAATTTAATTTCGACTAGTAGATCGATGAATGTAGACATTTTTAGGTATCTGTTCGTATAAATTTAAATGTATGTAGTTAATTTACTAATCCATCAAATTATTCAAATTTTTTTAATTATTTTTCTATTATTATTCAAATTTTTTTTATGTTTTTTGCCTTAACCGCCCTGCTGAAAAGATTTATTAAATTACAAAGGAATCATCGGACGAATTTTTATTCATTAATAATAAAGCTTATAAAGACTTATCAAATATTTAACAACTGTGTTTATTGTCACGAATAAATAAAGCTGAAAGTAAATTGTATCCTACAAACTTGAGAATAATATTGAGTATATCTCTAAACGAAAGGTGTATCTATACTGAATAAAACATGTTTGCAGAATAAGAATTAGACTGACTTGAGAATAGTGTACTGTGCATTCCATTAAAATGAGAATTATTTTATTACTTTGAGAATTATAAAAAATACTTTTATTCTGATTACTCAAGGATAGTCTATTGAGGAAAACTGTTGGACAAAGAATAATATTTTGACGTAGTCAGATCATTATCGTCGCTTGAATAATTATAATACTTATGTACCTAGGCTTGCTACTTAAATAAGATTTTAAGATTGAAGGTGTGAGCGAAACGAAAAATTCTGAAGTTGTCTGTGTTAGATTCAAATTTTTTTCTTCACATAAATATAATATATTCGATTGGGTTGCTAAGGTCGTAAAATCTCAAAGTAGTAACGATTGCCTCGGATTAGCTTGAAATAAAATTTTGCATTATTCTCTGAGGTTTAGTTTTTGTGACTTACCTTCATAATTTACTTATATTTTACTTACATATCGAATCCCTAATTACTTTATTGCAGCAAGTTTTTTCTAACACTTAGGAAGAAAAATTGTGAATATTATTCTAAATATTATGTATCGTGTAAATCCTCCGTTATTTCATAATTTTTCGGTAGCTAAAGCAATCTTTATTTGAAGCGTATACAGAATTTGTACCAGATTTAGTACGTGGTAACCTGCCCTAATGGCAGAATTTACTTCTTTAATTATGTTGCAAATTAAATTTGCTACTATTTACTACTATGATTTTAAAATGTCATTTTTTTATCCAAATAAAAATTTGATTTTTCGTACTAAAATTTTTCTAAGAAGAATAATTGAACTTGTAGCCTACACCCCAATACTGGACTAAGCTAATATCGAAGAAAAAAGCACTTAATCAAGAGACTCCCAATTGTAACAACTAGCCACGGGTATGCAGAGTATTTATATTTAAATATTGTAACGGAGCCTTTTAGCGGGCCTCCTGAGCGACGGTCACAATCAAAATAAACAGAAACTCGGAGTTTATGCGCAATTTACGCCTATGTGATCGGAGCAGTGATTAAGGAGAACCCGCGAAAGTGCCCGTGATGCCCACCACCATCCGGGGCAAGCGTGATCAACCACCACCCATGACTATCGAAGGCGAAATCAGATCGACTGACAATCACCACGATCTGTAGTGCAGCAGCCTGATTACGGAAGCCGTCGAAGGACCTGAACTCAACGAGGCAGGGGAATCGATCGGGTCAGCGGGATGCATCGGAAAGATAATGGCAATCCCTCTTTCTTGCTAAAGTCATCGGCAAGAGAAACTACGCGCCACTGGCTGCGATAAGAGCGAGCGCGAGGCGTGAGGTGAGAAACAACTCCACGATACCCAGCGGCTGCGGAAGTAAGGCGGCCGCTCAGAGCGGCCGATTAAACGTGCTCCAGAGTATCGCTTAGTAAGAGGTGCAGAGCGAGTGGGATGGTTGGAGTACGGAGAGTGGCGCGACAGCTCACAAAACACACATTTATAAATGCAACATTTTAAGTCTACTTATAAATATAAGCACAGTATCGCAGCTTTAATTAAGTCACAAATGAAGCTCAGTTTTGCCATATATATTACTTGAATTTTCCTTATTATGTTCCTAGACGGGAATCTGCGCCAAGTAGGAACTGTCTACTCTTCTTTCGCGATCGTCTTCCGCGACAACCACCGTGCGGTTAACCACCCAGGCTATCCCAGCCGAATGCCCTTTGTGTTTTATTATACTGTACTACTTACGCAACTTTGCCGTATCTGCATGGGGCTTCTGTCTGTGGCCAGAAGCATACCGCAATGTCCGCTCAGTTTGTGGTCTAAATAGATGTCAATAACTCAGGATCGAGTACCCTACTATACAAAAAGCGTAATGGACAATGCGCGCCTCCGAGAGAACACGGCGTTGTCTTAAAGGAACTTCGCGGTTCTCTGGCCAATCAGAAAGTTGAGATTATATCTGAAGGGGTATTTATTCAAAGTGATAACAGTCCACAGCAGTTTGAAGTGGATGTAGCTTACGTAACCCAATAGGTGGGCTCTTATGGTAGGTCCTTGAGCTATAGGGCCACATTTTTCACTTACACCGTGGAATACAGAACTCTCTTGTTATCTTGTCCAAGAAACGCTAAGATAAGCGGTACCGAAGCTCAATTTCAAACGAGCACCCACGCTTTAAAATTTTTGGAGGGCAGCTTTATACCTACTGCGTTGACAAGAATGACTTAAAAGACGTATTTTGCAAATGCCATGGTGAGCCAATGGTGGGCCGGATCAGTCGTGAGAAGATCCACGCGAGAGTCACCTGACTGTATTTCTGGCTGCGCATGTATACAGACGCAGCTGAGTACATTTGCACATGTCAGAAATATCATTTTGACGAAGGTAGATCACCGAACGTCAGTTGGCTTTCTTTATGGGATGGAGGATAATAAGGCTGGCGCAGGTGATAGCTGTAGAGATACCATACACCCTACCATGCAACCTATGAGATTAAGAGTACATTCTTGTAGTTTAGGACGTGTTCACATGATATTCCGACATCGAGCCGATCAGAGTTCCGACTGCGAGAACAGTTCTGAATAAGTTGATGAAGCTTGTATTTTATCAGACAATGGCACGTAATTTAAAAACCTCGCCATTGATGACTACTTAACAAAAAAGCGAATACGATTCACTCTATTGATCCCCAAGTGAATTTGGTCTAGATAATTAAATAGCATTGTAATTTCAAATATAATATTTATTATAATATAACACTGTAATAATGTAATATTTATTAATAATATTGTTTAAAAAATGATATTACCATGTGTGTTTTACAGGACTAATAAATTCAGTTCATGGCTCTATTATTGCAGACGAATGTCAAATTACCCCGGTGATACATATTTTGCAGTATACTGGCTGTGTCCCAAAACCTATACCAAGTTTCGCTTGTAAAGGACGATGTAGCAGTTATTTACAAGTAAGACAATTCACATAAAAATAGCACTATAATTATGATCCGATGGTATTAGACTAGCGCTTTCATAGAGTACTCAAGGCAAAAAACTTACAAGGTCACAAGCTATAGATTTTGACTCGTGCAACGTCATAGTTACCTTATATATAAACTGGATATTCTATTTGAAAGTTCTTTCAAGGCTAAGTCAATTTTTCTTGAATAGAAGTCCTACATTTTTATTGCAGATTCGAAAAGTGCGAAAAATCTCTAGTTTTTTCAAAGTGGTGAACTGTAATAATGATTATACTAATGACTATATATGAAATTTTCTTCTCGAAACTAAATTCAATAAGCAACTTTAGGAAGTAGACTCAAGATAAATTTTGACAGTTTTAATGTGAGACGCATTCTAACAGATCGCCTTTATTATTATAGAGTTTTTGTGTAATAGTAGTGTGTGAAATGCGGTAAGGTTATATTATTCTACCATACAGAACCGACATAGTAATATCTATCTTCCTTTTGTACCCAATAATGATCATAAGTGTGTTGAGTTGCGGATTGACAAATGTTAAATAAGTGACGATTAGATACTTATAAAACCTTATTGTTAACGTCTATGAGAAACTTCAATGCCTAGGAAAAAACATAAATACTGGAGTAACATCGCGTAAGGAAGTTAGAGAAACAATTCAGATATATATCTTTGATAGGAATAGTTTTTTTGCTTATCTTATTCTTACTGTTGAAATATATATATATATATATATATATATATATATATATATATATATTTATTTATTTATTTATTAAGGTATTTATTTATTTCTTTAATATTTTTAGATATCGGGCTCGAAAATTTGGCAAATGGAAAGAAGTTGTATGTGTTGTCAAGAAAGTGGCGAAAGGGAAGCAAGTGTATCTTTATTTTGCCCTAAAGCAAAAGCCGGTGAAAAAAAAATTCGAAAGGTTTGTTTCTTTCGCTACTTGTTAAAAGAAAAAACTCACAGGTTTACAAATTAACACAATTATCGGGAAATTATAATTTAGATAGAGCTAAGGATTATATTAAAATAGCAAAAACATCTGTTTCCTTGAAAACAAATTTACAATTCCTTGTTGAAGAACACCTAAGATGACATTATGATATATAAATGTAGTGAAAACTCGCAGATCAATTTTTAAAAATACTGTTATTTCACTTCAATTGTAAAGTTATTACTTGTTTCTCAATCCTGCACTTTTACTAAACATCTAGTTTAATAAAAAATTAGTTATCGAACTTTCCTGCCTAATAAGCAAAAAATGTTCATTTTCGTAAAACATTTGAAGGGATAATACAACGATTTTAATAAAATGTTATTAGTAGAAAGTTGAGGATCAAGATTATTATACTACACGTATATAACATAGTACCATTGCTTAATTGATTGATTAATTGATTAATTAATTGTGCTATTTCTTCAGACGACAATAGTATGTATGTTTTCGTAATCTCTATCAATATTTCCATTTAGTATCTTCCTACGTGAAGGGATACTAAAAAATTTTCAAAATCAAATGTTTCTTCTCATTTGAACGACACCATTCTCTGCATAAAAAAAGTTATACTAAAATTTAAAAAATTTAAAATGTAACAGACCACTCTGTGGGTCGGCGGAGGGAGAGAGCAGCCAGCTCTCTGGCTCTGTACATATTGTCTTTATCTTACTCTCAGCTGTGGAGAGTGCATCTGGCGATGCGCGCTTCATCGGCACACAAGTGTGATATGTGTATGTGTCTGCCATGGTATTTACGTACAACGCGGTCGTACAGCATACTGGATGATATTGCAGCCCACATTTGTTGCACTTCACGAGCGCTCTAACACTTCTCTTCGCCTGTTCACAGACATAGTAGGTCTCACCTTCCAAGCATGCGGATGGTGCTACAGATGTTAGTTTATGGGTCCACAGACCGCTATCGATACTTATAGATGTGTATTCGTGCACAATTAAGTAGGGAGCTGAACGGTAAACGCCTGTCAGTAAATACCGAGAAAGATAGATGGATAAATTTTTATTTGTAATTAATTTACAAAATATTGCACAAAACACACATATATAAACGCAACATCTTGAGTCTACTTATAAATATAACTACATACTATCACAGCATATATTACTTGAACTTCCATATTATCTACCAGTCGAGTCACACACGTACACACATGCATACAATGAATACAAATATGGTTACACGTACATATGATAAATGAAATGAAATCACGAACACCCACATACAATGAGTGAAATGAATATATTTTTGTATGAAGTGAAGGATGAATACACACATTCAACAAATTTAGAGCATAATTTAAAAGAGATTAATAGGATGACCGACTAGAAAAATCTATTATAATGTACCGACCCCTCAAATGCTCCATCACTAGCCCCCTGAAGCCTTCATCCTGTTCGTCTGTACCGTCTGTATAGTGCAACACTCTTACGATGCAGGTCTCGAAGCTCAACCCAATCCAAGGAAGGCGATTTTATTTAGTTTCATAATTTTGACCGGGGCGAGTTCATCTATCGCCATCATTAAATTTTAGTTGAGTCTCGCAACTGCTGACTTAACGTCAAAATCCTCCGCCAACAACTGCACAAGCCCCTCACCATTGATGTTCTTATAATCCCTATATCTGAAAGAGCAACAGATAGATTCGGAGACAGGTACCTCTACTGTAATATTGATTATGTTGTGCTTACTATGAAAAGGAACAGGTATATTGGCAACGGAGATTATTGTATCATTATCCTGCGTAGGATCGTGTTTCTGCACAGAGCAGATCAAGTATTCCAGCACCCTTGGCTTTCCAGGCCCCTAAGTGTTTAAAATACAGAGTACACTTGCTCGGAATTGCTTGTCGATATAAAGCGCAACTCCTCCACTATTAATATTGCGATCTTACCGAATAGCAGAAAATCCGTCAATCCCGATGACCGCATTCATGATGCTAGAACGCAACCAGATTCCGCTACACCGAGCAGATGATACGTAGAATGATCAACAAAAGAAAGATGAAGTCCCTCAATCTGAGCTCCCATAGTGCCTCTAAGAGAGTTGAGATTGGTGAAGCCCGCCTTGAGGAATCTACAACCTTTACTGAGTCCCGCAACCTTATCTTTATTATTCCCCCTCATAGCTTCCGTTATTCTAAGCTGCACCTTAATTGATGGGATTGACGGTCGGAGTTTTTCACTAACTCGTCGATGTGAACTTGCTGTTCGCGCTTCGAGCTGCGCCGTGTAGAACAGAAGGCGAGACTCCCATGCTAACACAGTCGACCACTCCCGTGACGACGAGCTCAACCGCATCACCCACTACCGAGACCTCCCTCACATCATCCCGATAATTGCTCGAAATATGTCCGGGAACCACGAGAGCCGATGGCTGGCCTTTGCTCAAGCAGCTCCTTTTCTACAAAACTACGTTACTCTGCACCTGGGACACGTTATCGTCCCCTGCCTACCAGCACCTCGAATTCCCATCTCTGGAAGAAATGATCATTGTGATCATTGAAGACAGTCATTGAATGATCCATTTCTGGTACAACTTTCATTCCTTCCCTATCCTTAACGAAGAAGTTTACCAAAAGTACGCCCTGCATCTGTTGTAGGAAAGCGAAGAAACGTCTGAAGAAACAACGGTTGCAGGTCTGCACCCCCTCCCCAATCGGACCGCGAAAAACCGCCGATTGTCTGAAAAGACACCAGCGATCCCCTAATCTGGGGGGCCTCTGAGAGTGACCAGGTCTTCCTTCGCTGGAAGGCCCTCGGCTTTTCCACCAGACCTTGGGCCGAGGCAGTTTCATCCTCCAGTCGATCTTCGTGTGTAGACACGGGTTCTAGTTCGCTCTGGGAGAGGGGGGGGGGGTACAGGAGTTTTTCTGGTTCCGCTCACCGGCCTTTTCTCTAGACCCTTCTCTCCTGAGCATTGGGCTCGAATAGGCGACCTTCGTCTCTCCTGATCGATATACGCTTACGGATTTTAATAGCTGGGATTAGGGAACGACTCTACCGCCCTGCGTTGGAGCTTTTTAGGCACTGTCTCATCTGTGTGCAATTAGGGCGTGTCGTGAACATCACGTTTGGCCCATCACAGCCGGGGCATTGCATCGACGTAGCCCCTTGCGGATACTGTGCAGTAAGGTGCGCGCTTGTCCGCATACAAAGCACGCGGCCGACGAGCACTATCTTGCTCTATACCCAAACCCCTGGCACATATAGCACTTTTCACTAAAGGGAGTCCTTCCTATGGGATCACGACTACCTCCGGCGGTCACAGGCAGACCCTGGTCGTCTCCCTGGGTTGGGTCACGAGTTTGTCCATAGATCACCCCCCCCCCCTCCCCCATTCGGGGCAAACGTCGTGATTGGGCACCTCCACTCCCGAGTGCCTCCGGAAGAAACTCGGGCCCGGCCGGCAGTGATCTCCCGGTCAAATAGCAACGCGAGCTCTTCCCACTCGGGGTGTGGTATAGCTCGAGACAGATGCTCGTTGAGACAGGTCTGGCCGCAGAGAGGTGCTGCGCAACTCGATCACTCCTCTCTCCATCCCCTCATTGTTCGCCAGGTCCCGTAGGACCCTTCCTTTTGGGACTTTCATACGGTTGCCGCCGGCGGCGGCTCTGGAGGTCCTCGGGGTCGGTATTGGGGATTCCGCCTTCCCCACTGCCTCCACATACTTCTCTTTTTGAACGGGCTTGTCAGCCCTAGACCCTCTACGGCCGCGCCGAGCTTCATAGGGCTCATTCGTCGCAAGAGTCCTCTCGTGAGCATTCCCCCAACGCAACAGATCCTGTACACTTCAGATCTCTTGGTGTATCACCCCAGTCCGGTAGTTGGCCCTGATGCGTTCTGGCAACATTCCAACTAACTGCTGCTGTGGTACAGGAATCTCTAGAGTACTGGAGTGGAAACAGAAGCTGCTAAAGGCCCAACCTCTTGGTTCTACTTTCATGTAGCTGGTCCTCCTGCAAGGCTAAGAGGTGGTATCGGTCCTCAAACTCCGCCTCAAACGTCGCCCAATCTACGAACTTCTTCTTCAGGTGCCTATATCATTTTCGGGCTCCTTTATGAAGAACGGAGAACAGGGCGAAGGGGAGGCACCGCTCTACATAGTCGCTTCTTTCATGGAAGATGCAAGACCTGTTAGAAAGGTTTCGGCTTTGTGCTATTCTTCCCCCGAAAAGGTGTGCAAGGCGTCTCGTAGGGCCCTGGCGCAGCGTGCGGTATCCCAAGACGCCCGCCCTGGACTGGGCTCTTGTCGCCTACTACTCCTCGTCGCCGAAGTTGCGTGGACGAGGTGGGGGGATGTCCCTCGTAAGTCATAACCCCTCTCGTCCTCCGAGCGCCGCTTCCGGGACCGGGACATCGGTCGCTGATTTAATTTATGAGTCTCGCGCTTAAGAACTGCATATTGGTCGAGAGTCAAGCAAGTTTAGGTGAATTTGAAATCCGCTCAAAGTCTGAATATCTTGAGCCCTTTCAGTAATCCCGGTGCTAGCTTCTCGACACCCGAAAAAGTAATCTTGCAATGCTTTGACATACCGTGAAGCATGCTCCGATAACATCGATGTGAGTTAACATCATTACCTTCACTTCATGTATCTAGTCCTCATACCAACTGAAAAATAGCAGACGAGGCAAAAAGAGCTTCCCCATCTCATTCGGGTACCAAAAGTATCCTGATCTGCTCTAGAATTTGCAACAGATCCAAACGATTGAGACATTTCTTCCGACTCATCCCAGACACGATCTCAAGCCCACTTCAGTGCCACTATGAGCGGTTCAGTGTAGAACTCCTTGCAAGGATATCTCGCATACCAGTAGTGAAAGAGAGTGCAGGTTGCATACCTTTCACAGCTCCGGCCGCCCCACCGGCCAGTATAATGGTTAGAAGTCCTTCGTGAGGTTTTGGTATTGGCCACTCCCATGAGACGGTCCCATATGAGACCCTCCATCTCGGACCATCGGTACTACCACCGAAGTCCTAGTTCGAGAATTCGAGCGGGAGCTCCGACCACGCCAACAGCCGCGGTCAGCACCACAATCCAGGCACAGCCCCCGATCACCTCTGCAACAAAAGAAATAGTAAAACATGCTAATATAAATAATATAAAATGAAAAAGAAGTTAAAACATGAAATTACAACACACCGCAACAACGTATACAAAATATTTATTTCGTCGTATACGGCCAAGCTTTTAGAAATAAATGACCAATATTAAAAGAAAACTCGGACGATAATCTGTGCGACCGAGCCTACTCTAAATATGTCTTTCTCTCTCTATCTCTCTATAGTATGTGATAATATTTATAAGTAGACTTAAGATATTGCGTTTATAACTGTAAGATTTGTACTATATTCTGTAAATTATTTACAAATAAATATTTATCTATCTATCTCATCTATCTATCGCAAATACAGTACAACATTTTTATTGTGCGCGTCCGCGAATTGTAGTTAAACGACTCATTCGTCGCTCCACAGACCGCTTTGCAGGAGACACTTCTCGGCTGCCTTGAGCTGCTACAGACTTTGGCAGAAAAAGTAATGGGTTCTCGAGATAAGGACAATACTTCTCCATATACTTGACCATACATAAAGTCCTAGAGCAATTATTATACACCTTGGGAGCACACATTAATTACACAAAAAAGAAACTCTATAAAGCTGTTAGTGATCGCGGGCAGTTCACTAAAGATGCACTAAATATAACTCTAGCATCTTTCTCGGTATATGGAGACTCGAACCAGAATTGAGACTTACTAGAGACGCACTGACCGCTCCGTAAATTCAGCAATTACAGGAAACCCGATTACGATAGAAAAATAATCATAATAGAGCGTAACCTTCTGTATATCGTCTCTGTCGAGGCCAAATTGGAGAGACGATACCCTACGCGCTGTTATGACGAGATACCTATCGCACCATTAGACTAATGTAGTCTAATACACAATAATTTGATTACAAACTTTTAAAAGTCGTTTTTTGTTTACTTTTTGGTAGCAGATTCATAGAATCTTGTCAAAAGATAATATCTAATATAATTGAATTCCCGATTTGAATGACAGATTAAACTCTATTATATTAAAAATTACTAAGTTGCATTTGTAAAAGAAATGAAATAAATGTTCATTAAAAATTTTATTTATTTTTCAAATATAGTAACAAAATATTTTAGCTTCATTGATGTTTCATTTAGTTGTATTTATTATTAACTATGTAATATTTATATTGTATGAATCATATAATATTAAGTGAGTAATTAAGTTCTCGCTATTTTTTTGATGAAAATACAATTTTATTGTGAAAAAATGGTTATAAATGAATCATTCAAAGTATTTTGGGACAAATTTTTTCCATCTTTCTGGGTTCAAATACCGTGACTATAGAAGTGTTCGTCTTTTGAGGCTATCCACGAATCAAATCATTTTGAGATGTCTTTATATGAGCAATACTACTGATCAGCCAGATCATGTGCTATTGAATGGAACAAATAATAATCAGACGATGCAATACTTGAGGAATGTGGAGGGTCGGGTAGTACTTCTCCATTAAGCGTTTCCAAGTACGTTTTAACGGGTTTGGCAAAGTGAGGCCAAGCGTTGTCATACTATAGAATCACTTTTTAGTTCCTCTGATGGTATTGTGGCCGCTTTTCGAGCAGTGCTCGACTCAGTTGCATCAACTGAGTTCAATACCATTTCCCGGTGATGGTTTCGTTCAGTTTCAACAGATCCTAATAAATGACACAGCCCTGGTCCCGCCATATACACAGCATAACCTTCGCAGCATGAATAATTGGCCAATTCGACGATGTAAAAGCATGACCGGGCTGTTCTGATGATTTTTTTCTCTTTAGATTAATGTAGTGAATCTATTTTTCATCACTCGTAACGATGCGATAAAGAAAACTCTTCCTTTTTTGCCGCTGGAGCAATTTTTGACAAGCGATAAAAGGACGCTTAACATTTCTTGGCTTCAAATCATAAGGAACCCAAGTTCCTTGCTTTTAAATCATTCCCAACACATGCAATGCTTGGCGAGTAACTTCTAATGTTGAAACACGTTATTTTTGAATTTGGCATGGATCCTGATCGAGCAATACCTCCAATTCAGCATCTTCGAAGGTTTTTGGTCTTCTTTCACGCGAACGGTCGTCAACATCATTGTTTGACTTAGGGCATCATCTCCGTAAACTTTTGGGAGTTGTTGATGCATTTCAACCACCGTCTTCTTCGAATGAAAGAAGAAAAGCAACACTTCTAGCAAATGACTATTATTTGCCACAAAATGGAACATTTTTATACAACCAAAAGTATATGACGCAAAAACAAAATTACTAATATATCAAACTGGTTTATTTATCTGTATTGCGTCGCTTCCCTACACCAAGCAGGAGAGGTCCTTTCGCCTCACGATAGTTGCAGAATGGCGTACTCGCTGAAAATTTATAAATAAGGGTGCCAAGCCAGCGGACCCTGGCTAGCCAATGGTGACTTTCTTCTCCTGAAGAGGTCTCACTGGCCTCGGCGGGAAAATACCGGCACGAGCTTCTCTCGACTTTAATTGAAAAAAAGGAAAGAGGAAAACACAATAAAGGACTATATCATTATATTTTTTTTTCACTTTCACTTTATTGCCTAGTCCGCTAATATCCGCTGCACGAGTGTCTCAGCCCCGAGTCGTATATTATCCCGTATATTATCTCGGCCTCTCCTGTCCTCGGCTATTCCCTGCTATCATCATCTCCTCAGCTTCGTCTTCTTAGCGGTTTATTCGTTATGGCGTTGGTTGGCCCGTGCACGGCATGCCTCATCGTGCTGTCACAGTGTGGCTCCTCTATGCTGCGGCGCAGCAGCGGTGGGGTTAGACGCCGACCGGCGCCTTACCAATATGACCGCGGCGGTTCTCTACCGAGCACGTCGTCGCTGATGCAGCCTGCCGAATTCGCGCCATATTATCATGCGGCCCGGCGGCTCGGTCCTCAGCGGAGCTGCCGGTTTTCCGCGCACTTGCCAAGTTTCGGCCCGATGCCTTCACGTCCCATCCCTATTGCGTCTCGTGTAAATTCTTGGAGGTCGGTCGGCGATTACGCATTCTCTCATCTCCTCGCACTCACACTTCTCTCTTACACACTCGCTCTCGCACGCACTCTCTCTCTCTCTCTCTCTCTCTCTCTCTCTCTCTCTCTCTCAAGTGACAATGTCACATACCATATGCCTAAGCTTGGTTCATGACATTTTGAATATGGAGCCATCTCTTGAAACACAGCAGAACTTAGTTGCGCACATGATATAACGTTACATCTCTAAATCGTGTTTCTACCTATGTATGTATGTATGTATATATACATATATATATGTGTGTATAAATAAACACATTATAACTATAGCATAATAGTCCTCCAGAACATTGTTATAATTAAAATAAAATATTGTATATTATATTAATAATACTTTTTTATTTTGTAGGTTATCACTAAGGCTCCATTAGATTGTATGTGTCGGCCGTGTACAGCCATTGAAGAGCACACGATTATTCCTCAAGAAATTATAGGTTTGGTTAATACTGAACCCGTGATGACTGCAGCACATTTTAAATACGATTCTAAATTACTTGATTCTTAAATAAAAATATTATAATATTTTTAAATATTTAAATAAATTGTTTTGATGTAGAATAAAATTGGAAGTATATTCGTAAATTTTATAATCTTTCATGTCTATATAATCACGATTACATAGAAGGGTTGGCAAAAAACTCTAACTGGCAATACTAATAATTAGGGTGCAGCTTAGAATAATTGAAGCTGCTAGTCTTGTCTTAGAGGCAAGCCAGGCCTTTACTATCTTCTCCACTCAAGATGTTCTGTTTTTCCGTTCGCACATGGTGATATTTTATGCTAGACAATGTACTATTTTTATAAATTTGTGGTTAAGCCGAAGTCAATATGGTGCGTTAAGCAGGAGAGATAATGCATCATGTCGATATAAAACAAATCATAATACAACGCGTTACCTGTTGTATACATTTCTCCTCTTTATGCACGATTACGATTGGATAACCGTCGTAATGTTTAGTTTTGTATTTGAACCCATTTGTTATAGATACAACTATGAAAATGTAAATGAGTAAAACAATGTCGAGTTTAGTTATCGGTTCAGAAGTAAAAATGAAAATGAGGTATGCAGTCTTTAGTTTTGTAATGAAAATCAATTCGTTATTAATTTAGGAATGAAAATGAGGTATGTGATGTCCAGATTTGTACTAAAATCAATTTGTTATTGGATCGGATATAAAAATGAGGTATGCAATGTTCAGCTTTGTACCGGAACCGATTTTTTCGTTATAACTTACGTTGAAGGCGTAATATTTTTGTGAATCTAACTAAGTCTATAATGATTCTAATTCTCACTTAGCATCGACTAAACATAGATTATTAAACTTTTAAAATTAATGTGAAATAACAGAATATAGATAATATAGATATCTAAATATATTCATGCGATTTGCTTTACACGAATAAAATTTGTCTATAGTTTTATGGATAAAATGAAATCTATTTTGCTTAAAATTTAAATGTGCCACATTTCAGTGAGCAAGGTTTTCAAACACTTATAACACTTTAAATTATTTAATATTTATTAGTGTCACGAGTAATTTTTTTAGAACTTAATCTGATCGCAACGACTAAATACAAATATAAGTTATGCAGAATGGATCTGTTGTTTAATGGATCTGCTTACAGTTTCAAGTGCAGGCCGTATTTGATGAATTATACGAACAGATCGAGTTATAATTCTTAGTTTTAACATTAATACCGATTTTAGATACATAGTAAAAATGGAGTTCAACTGATCGTAAATATAAACCGAAGCAATAACTGATCTTGAGTTGAACCTGATCGTCTTTTATAAAAAGATTATAGTTTACATTTTATCCCAGATGATACATTTATTTCCGTCAATGTATGTTGATATTAAAAGATCAAGATCACATCTTGAAACATTCATACCATACTTAGTAATGTTTTCAAAGCATTATATATAAAGCTTTTGCATAAAATTTATTCATGTATCTATTATTATTATTATAATTATTATTACAATTATCATTATAAACTATGCAACTGTAAATTTTTTAAAAAATTTAAGGTTTTATTCTTAAAGAAGGATTATCTGTTTACAATTCGAAGTACTATCCATTACTAGCTCCTACTTTTTACCTATTGTGTAGTGACTCCCAATGATACTGCTAATTCTTGATGCGTTTGGCACGAGTCATCAGCAAGTAATGCCTCCAGTTCGGAATCTTCAAAAATTTGTACTCTCAAAGGGTTGAAACCATTCACAACACATTCTTTCGCTAGGAGCAGTCTCACTGTAAAGTCTTGAGAATATTCGATAAGCCTCAGCCACAATTTACTTCAAATGAAAACAGAAAATCAAGACTTTCCGAAACTGTCGAGAATTTGGCTTAAAAACTGTCATATTCTATCAAGAATACACTTCTTATACAAACACTAATTCACTAATGTGTTGCTGTGCTTATGTTCGATAATAAGACACATTTATATTAGAAAAATAAATAACACGGATAAAGCGCCACCATACTTGGGAGATGGTTAGCGCGTGAAAACTAGGAGCGAGTACGAAAGTACAGAAGAGATTCATCCTCCGCATGAAGTCGTTACAAGGGAGTTTGTCGATGGGAAGGACTCAAGTCCTCATTAATAAAGTTTGTGACGTGGTGCTTTCGCTTCGAGGCTGACGTGCCTCGGAGGGGCACCAGAGCACCCGCCACTCTCCGGTCATGTCCACCTGCCCGTCGCGCAGGTTCGTGATCGCCCTGGAGGGGACTTGGCCGGGCTAGTCCCGGACGGCTAGCCTCGCAACAGTCGACGTGGGTTGGGATCGCGGATGGAGAACGCTGAAAAATCATTCGGGAGGGCTCTGGGAAAAACTCACTTTGTAGGATATAAAGGGGAAAAGTATTTTATCACTTTTATTGATGAGTGCTGTAAACTAGCTAAAGTCTATACAATTAGGTCAAAAAATGAAGTATATGATAAATTTAATGAATATATAAATTTAGTTGAAAACAAGATTGGGAAGAAAATAATAAAACTAAGATATGATAATGGCACCGAATATTTAAATAAAAGTATGTATAGGCTATTTAAAGAGAAGGGAATTAAATTAGAACCATGTCCTCCCTATGAACATGAATTAAACGGTACAGCCGAAAGATACAATAGGACAATTATGGATAGGTATTTATTAGTCGAGTTTAAACTAGACAAAAAGTATTGGCCAGAAGTACTATGTGCGGCGGCTTATTTGAAAAACAGAGTTATTGCAAACACAATTAAAAGGAACAAATCACGTTACGAAATATTTTTTAATGAGAAGCCAGATATAAAATATTTACAATTATAAGGCAGTAAAGTTTTTCTGAAAGTACTTGAAAGTAAAAAAAAATCGAAATGGGATAGAAAAGCTGTATTAGGGATTTTAATAGGTTATGATGTAACAGTATACAGAGTTTTAATTAAAAATAGAGTAATTGTAGCGAGACATGTTGATGTTATTGAAGAAAAATTCAAATGCATAGGTTTTAACGATCGTGATATAGAAGAGGAGAATGTAAATAAAAATTGTGAAAAGGAAGAGACTAAAATGGTAAATAACGAGGAAAACGAAAACTTAAAACATGTAAATGAGAATGATGAAAAGGAGGTAGAAGTAGAACCCAAATTCAAGATATCAAAGAAACTATAACAAACTTAGTGAATTTGATGATATCATGTATATTACGGTTGTATTTATGTAAATTATTGTAGTGCCGATAGTCCTGTAAGTTTTGAAGAGGCTATTGAAGGTGTGACGGGGCGTATAACATCGGCGCGCGCGCGGAGCCGATCTCGCGAGACGCCGCGGCCGCGGCCGAACAATCGATGCGCGCGGGCCGATAGCGCCGAAAAGGGCGGATCGATGCGCGGTCAGTTTTTCGGCGCGCCTTGGCAACACATTAGATAGAAAATATCAAATTAAATATGCAAAACTGTATGAGACTCCAATGGAGCAAAATTTAAGATTAGAACTTGCAAGGGCATTAGATAAAAATGTAAAATACAGAAATTTATTAGTGACACTTTTATATATCAGTTCAGGAACAAGACCAGATAAAAGTTACAGTGTAAATTATTTAAGTCGTCTTCAGAATTGCTTTAATGAGATGCATTATAAGTATGCTTTAAGAATCTTTAAATATTTGTATTGAACGAAAGCCTTAATTAAAATATAAGAAGTTTGAACGGTTAGAAATTCTTAAAAACTATGTTGATGCAGACTAAGCAGGAGATTGTGCAGATAGAAAATCGACAAGTGGTTATATTGTTAAATTGTTTGGCAACGTGGTTCATCGGAAATCTTAGAAACAGAAGAGCGTAATTAAGTCTTCAACAACTGTTACTTGAGACAGTAAGCCAAAAATTGTAAATTAAAAAGTTATTAAGTGATTTTAATATTAACATAGAAAAACCAATTAATATATTCGAAGACAATTCTGGTGCAATTAGTTTTGCTAAATTTACAAAAAGATCAAAGTACATTAAAGTACATTACCATTTTATAAGTGAAAATTCGGTTGAGGGCGTAATAAATATTGTCAAAGTCTAGAAAGTTTAGAAAACAATCGAGCAGATATCTTTACCAAAGCTCTAGGACGATTAATATTTAAAAATTTGAGAGTATTGTTAAATTTAATGTAAATAATAGTGTAATTGAGAAAATATAAATGTAAAGATGTGTGTTAGAATATAAAATATTTATATTAGAAAAATAAGTACATGGATAAAGCGTCACCGTACATGAGAGATGGTTAGCGCGTGAAAGCTAGAAGAGAGTGCAAAAGTACAGAAGAGATTCATCCTCTGCATAGAGACATTACAAGGACATTTGTTGATAAGAAGGACTCAAGTTCACACGAATAAAGTTATACGAATAAAGAAGGAACATATATATTTATTTCTTATTGCCACCTCTAGTTATCTTAGATGATATTAATAAGTTACGTTCACAGATATCTAGCCTTAATGTATGACATTTTTTACTTGCCTATTTCAATCGGTACTTACCGCTGCAGCCATCTATCGAAAAACAGTTGAATAAAATTTGCGTACCTAGTACATAATGTTAAAAATTGTAATTTTTAAATCAATTAAAAAATTTTATTAAAATTTAAATGAATGATTTTAATAATAAATACTACATTAAAATACTATTAAGACTCCACAACGCAGCAACGGTTGTGATACTACATAATTATAAAGTTGTGATTGTAAAGTAAGTCTTTGAAAAGTTGTAACAAATATACTAATTCTATATGTTAAATTAATTGAATTATTATTCAAAATTACTTAAACATATAATTAAAATATGCTAAATTACGCATCGGAAATATTGTTTTCGCAGTTATCTAATAATTTTCTAAATTATTTATAAAACTATGAATTTCGGTTGATTCTGATATAAAATGTTTTGATTTTTTTTTAGATTTTAATACGAGAAGTAAACACATTGGTATTAGAGCTCGAAGAGAGGATTTTGAACGAGCCTACAATTGAAGGGGAGTGTAATCTGTATTATCGTTCGACTATTTGTATTGAGAGGATTAAGGGTGAATATACTTTAGTCATTAGAAACGTGAACATGGGCATTTGTCCATGTAATAAGGACTCAATATGATGCTTCAAATACAAAGTGCTAAATAATTGAGTTTAAAAATTAATTTCAAAAGTGATTCTTTTGATTTATAAAGATAATTCGTTAAATATAATTCAAATTGAATAAAAAATTAAACAAATAATATAGAGGAAAGTATAGAAATATTTTAATCTGACTATGCTAGTTAGAAAAATGGTAAAATTTATATTGTAACTACATACAATAAGAGATATTCTCGGTTTTGAGGGTTAAAAATGTTTATAGCGTATAACTTGAGAGTTATACGTGTTTAAATAGATTTCAGAGCAGTTCCGTGTTTTATAAACGTTAAATATATGTAACTCCTTTATGTTAATTTTTTAATAAAACAGTTTGTAAAATTATTAATTTCATTATTACAGGATGACTTTGAATACATCAGATCACTCTTCTGCATTGTTACAAATAATATTTTATCCATGGTCACATAAATAATTATATTAATTAAAAAACATTTTATAAATCAATATAACCTCATAATTCTTCGAATTCCGTTAGATGATGAAAGCTGTCATATTGTATTAATGACTAGTACAAAAAACTCCAGCTTTAATTTTGTTAAAGATCACTTTTTGTTTTAAAATTTTCATTTTTAAGTTTTATGATAAATGGCATTACATTAGTTATTATACGAGTCGATTTTAATTCTTCAGTTATATATTGATTTTTAACCTTTTTAATAATATTTATGATTGAAATATGATAAAACGCTTTTAATATCCTAATGAAGTACTAATGTTGAATACAGTTTAATCCTTTTTAATTACGCACATATTAATGTCGTTTAATCTATCATGATTGTATTTAAATTAAATAATATTTTATCAACATTCTATATTATTTAATTTAATCATTCTAATTATGAACTATAGGAATATAAATGAAAACTTCAAAGTCATGTTCGTAAATCAATTTTGTTGTCAAAAACTGAAAAATCTTCTAAAGGCATTGATTAAATTGAAATAATATATAAAAAATGTTAGACAGTGTAAAAATTGATCAAGCGAAAACGGTCGTGGTCGAAGGCCGGTGAATCGTCCCGAACAGTGGTCAAGCCGGGATTGACGGCCAGGAAGGTTTTGTTGAATGCCAAAAGAGGTTTGTGAAAAGTGGCTATCCAAGTTCTTTACAAATAAGGAGGGGGCTTCTACGAGAGGGGTATTATAAAGTTGCCGTTTAGATGGAAACAGATTATCGAACAAAACGGCGCATATTTGAACTATATCCGATCACTGTAACACTTTTTTTAAAGTATTAAATACAGATCAAAAAAGCGAAAGGGAGATATTTGCCAACCTTATATGTAACAAGATTCGAAATGAAATCTTTCGAGTCGCGAAAAATATTTCTTATCTTCACAAAGCTCGACAAATCTCAAACAAATCTCACAAATCTTACAAATCTGATGAGTCTCGATTTAAAGGGCTACCGAGCTGAGCGCCGAGCTCAATATTTATACTTCTCCTAATGCCCCAATGCCATCAAAAGTCTCCGTAAGGCCGCTCACTTCGAGAACAAGAAAAATTCTCATTCAAAACTCCTAGTTCTCACTGTGTTCTCTTTAATGCTGTTCTGTACACCTTTTTAAAATTTTTAAAAAGATAAATTCCTTTTGGTCCCAATTTTCAAATTAAATATAAAATATTGATTTTTAATTTAATATTTATTTCTAATCTATAAGTTTTATACTTCACTGGATTAAGAACAGTTTTGTATACATAATTTTGTCACGTATACTTGATACCCTTTTTTATATAAAAGAGCATTTAACATAATATCAACAATTTAGCATTTACAATTTGTCATTTTTTGATTATTACGTATAATGCTTGACTTTACTCTATGAGTTCTAGCGATATTTGCGTTCAAAATCCTGGTGACCTTTATCGGGATATTTAGTGATATTTCTATGCAGAAATCTACGTATATTTTTCAAATCTAGAGAGTTTCTAGCGATTTCATCATAATAATTCCTACCAGGAAGCTATGTAAAGATAAAATATCAGAATAATTTTTACATTCATTCTATTCTAATATTTAATGTAACTATATGTTATATTTATTTTCTAAATTTATTGATTTCAAAATCTTTATAATCTAAATGCTGAAAAATCATTTTGATTGCTTGACTAATTGTATATCGTAAATACAATTCATGTGCATAAAGCCTCCTAAATTACATTAAAATCATAAAAAGATTTTTTAACGTTGGAAAATTCATTAAATATTGCTTTCTCATGTAGTAGACAAACTTTCATCTTTCTTAATCAGTTTGAACCCTAATCAGCGAGTTTGTGTTCTAAATTTCGATGAAATGTCTGTAAGAGCAGCCGAAGAGTATTCTAAAAAACAGGATCTAATTGAAGACTTAGTTGATATGGGAAAGGGTAGAACCGCGAATGTCGCAAGACATGCTCTTACATTTTGCTTAGATAGTATTGATGTGGAAAATAATTGACGTGAATTAATTTCATTTAGATTCAACGAAAAAAGTTTCCACAAATAAAACTTATTTCGAGATTAAGTACCAATATAAAAAGAGTCAAAAGATTTAAAATCACACAATAGCATTTATATAAATAACGATGTAATAGTTTCATTAAATGATTTGCAGTTATCGTGGGAACATGACAAAAGCCTCCATACTTCAAATGTGTGACGGAGGACGCGGGTTACGCGAAAGAAAAGCGCCGATCGTCGGGTGATCGACCGTTCGGTCAGTTTTTCGCGCGGACTCGAGTGCTCTCTGGCCGTTGATATCTCGCAGTCCACGATCCGGCGTTAGCCCCAGGCCCTCCGTGCGCCGCAATAATTTAGAAGGCACTTAGAGGCCGGCGCTCAGCACCACCAGGGTCCGGCAGCGAGGCGCAAGGCCAAGGCATGTGGAGGTCAGCCCAGAGAGGTCCTGGAGCTGTAAGCGAGGCGCCATGACCCCTAGTGCGGCCCGGTATAGGCCTCCCCGGGCATCGCGTCGGCGTCATCGCGTCGAGCGGTGAGAAGGAGGGCCCCAGAGCGGCCCGGGTACGCTTCGCTGGCGGTTATAAGCGCCGGTGTGTAGTGGGTGCTATACGCCCGACGGAAGAAAGCGTCCGGGCGGGGATTGTCCGTCCGGGCGCGAATAAATAGTGTTTTTACTCCAGAGCTCCGAGTACGTGATTGAGTGTTCTCCCTTCCTCCGCGATCCCAACCGCGTTAATCGCCGCGAGAACGGCCGGGTCCCCTCCGGGGCGACCATAAACCTGCGTGACGGGCAGGCGGGCGCGAGTGGAGAGTGGCAGGTGCTCTGAGCCCCTCCGAGGCACGTCGGTCTCGGAGTGTAAGTATCACATCGCAAATGCATTAGCTTACGTATTTCAATCAAAGCATATTTGAAGCTATGCGAATAAAATTTACATTTCAATTATTTAAGCCGACGCATGGCTAATGTAATTGAAACAGCTGAGAATAGCGTAACTATTCTGAAAACCAAATCATGGAAAATATCTGCTGAAATTGTGAGGAAAGTGGATGCTGTAATTGATGCTTGCAATTCTTGTAATTTGATAACTAAACATAAACAAAAGCGCCGCAATCCACAGATTTTACAGCGAGTACAATTTTATTTGACTAAGCCAACAGATAATTTTGTACGCGCGGGTTTAATAAAAAATGGTCGGGGAAAGACGAGGTCATTTGCAAAAGCAGGTACATTCAAAGCTATTTATGTAAATAAAAAAATATTTAACGTCGGAAGCTGTAATATAATAAAGTGCAATATAATATCAGAGGGATAGGTTAAAATAAAAAACTTGCAACACAAACAAATTATGATTTTTTTGTTTTTATTATCATCATTTTTTTATTCAAATATGCAGTTTAATCTTATGCGTTAAATAATACATTATACAGTCGCTAGTGTCGTTAAATAAAAGAAAGTTAGCTTAAAATTCTAACAAGAATACATTTACCCAGTCGGGGTTCATACCCCAGAAAACTATATTAGTTTTTGCCTCGTTTACAATTTCATTGTTGAGTAACAAATAATAATATTTAAATGACAACATATCTTTCAAAATATTGTTTGCTCTCTCGATATCCTGTTAGGTCAATTTATTTTTTAAAAAGTCAAATATAATTGCAAAGGAACGAATCATGTATGCACTGATTTCTTCAAGGCAGTGAAAGCGCTCGTTTATGCACGCTCGAACCTCCCGCAACCCGTTCAGAGTGGCCGCCTGCATAATAACGTATATGCGATTATCAAATTTTTTCACCTTCTTGACTGCAGGTTTTTCTTTGGATGTTCAACTAGAATTCTCTAATAGCGCCGGCTGTGTTTCACCGTCGTTCTTGGGTCGTTCAAAGATTGCAATGGTCCGACTCCCATAAATTTCAAAATTCGGCAAATCGATTTTTGACGGTACTCTAAAATCACCGTATGCCGTATAGCAATTTTGGAAATAGCCGCTGAGAGTATTTAGCTGGCCAAACAAAACATTCCAATCCCAACTATGGCTGTCTCGAGTGTTACGTACTTTTCAGGCGATGATCCGCTGCTGCACAGCTTGATGACTAGCCTGTAGAGTTTACTATGGTGTTCGTACCAACAACGATTCTTTTCGAATTGGTTTTGTTGATTGCGTACGTAGTCCCGAATAGAACCCTTACGGCAACACCGATTTGCCATCACTGTAATATAAGATGAACTGATGCTTCCGTGCCAAATGAATCGCCTTTTTATATTATGCTCCCCCTTCTATGCGCGCAAGTGGAATCTTCTAAAAATCCCCCACTTAAACAACAAAAATCAACGTTGTCTTTTTTTCAAGAACAAATCGTAGGGATACGGGAAATGGTATTGGTAAAAGATTAACCATATACTTGTTTCTTTTACATATTGCTTTTTATTACAAGCATCTTATTCTATTGATGTAGCATTACACATTATACATTCACGAACCAGTACAAATCTTCTGTAAGAATATATTTCTACGAGTATCTCTCTCATATATCAAAGCTGTTAAAATTCTCTTGTAATATTTCGTCACTATTGCGTCGTTTTTTCGCGTATTGCCTCCAAAGATGCGCAGAAACGAGCATAAAGAATATTCCCCGCACATATAATGCAAAAACATAATGTAATATTCTCCTCAGACTTGCAAATCAAAACTTTGAATTTGCTGCTTGTTCCATTCCTAGCGCTTGCAGTTTCTCTTGATTCGATCAGCATGATACAGGCTGACTGGTGTGACCCTATAGCTGTCAAAATAAATTGTCCATATTTATCAATATATATAGCTATCCAGTGTATTCCAGGCTTATCAGCCGTATCGGTGTTTACCACAAACGCCGCAGGAAGACTTAAAATTCTTGACATGCGATCCGCTGCGTATACCCTCATAGAACTAGTCTTTTTTCTTAATTTAGCTATCGCCCTGTTAATCTGCTACGTGTTCATTCTCATTCTCCACAGCTTCATTCTGATTATTATAAAAGTTTATGGCACTTTCGTAATTGCTAATGTCGCTATTTGTATACTCTATCGACTTGACTGCGCCATCGAGTACGTCTTGATCTTCACCACCATTACAAAACGTCTTGACGCCTATCGAAAAATGCTGGCGATTCTAGAGACCTTGATTTGTCGTTGCTGTTCAATCTTTTGGAGCGGCTTCAAAGGCACATTTCATAAAGATTCTATATGAGCCCTGTACGGATGGGCATTGTTTGGCGGTGAAACGAGTTTTTGATTGAAAAATTCGTCAATCTGATTAAACATTGAGTGCAAAAAATTATTTACTTGTACATAGAGCATGGTATCGCGAGATCAACGTAATAATCATTCACGCTCGGGACAACTAATTCCAGAGGTGCTGTTCGTCGGGTCGCTTAACCTCTGGTTAAACGACCTCTGGTAAAACGTTAAACGTTTTTAAACTAAAGGAAAGGGAAGGAAGTTAGGGTAAAATAAATGTACACTTGAGCCAGCTATGAGTATATTTGGCTCAGTAGGGGAGGAAAAACCGCCGAAACGGTAAAAAAACCTCCCCTGAAATTATACAGAAAAGAAAAGGGGAAGGGCTCTAAGCGACAGAAATATGGCTCATGCACGAGCACTTACGTGATATCATCTCGTGGCGATCGCTGCTGGTTCGCGCTCGCCGGGCTCGTGCTCGTCGTCGGAGGAGCCGCCCGATCCGCAATGTCGCCACGTGGCCGGCGCCGCGAACGAGGTTATAGAGACACGTGGGCGACCACTTGTCTCTAGCTGTTTCAGTGCAACACTGGTTGCGCGCCCGCTGGCGCGCCGACGCGACGCCGCGCGCATGCGCTCTCTGCCGCTGCAGAGTTGCCGGCGCGTCTGGCTCGCGTATTCCGCTGTTTCGCGACGCGTATTACATACATTGACGCCGTGATGATATACACACATTCACACTCTCTCTCTCTCTCTCTCTCTCTCTCTCTCTCTCTCATCCATGTACGACTGTACAGGTGCGTCGCCCTCGTCGCTAAGCGAGGATACGAGTTTGTAATTAAAATAATTACAACTTTCGATCACTGTTTGAGTCAGAGGGAGACTAAAAATGTCCAACTCACTAGATAAACATTCGTCCGAGTGTGAGTGTAAGAAAGCTATTGGTACGCTTGTTTTTTATCTAAGTTCGAATACATCCGTGATATCTTGGATAGCGGTTTTCTTCTTCTACTTACTCTTGATCGACTTCTTTCTTTTACGCACAACGCGGTGAATATACGCCCGAGAAACGCACCAACACCGCCTCTTCGTTTTTGAAACGTAGATGCCTTGTAAACGTGTCTTACTCCACCACCAATTTGCTCGTCGTAATAGCGAATATAGTTACTCACTTTTTTTAGTGACTACGCTTAAAATAAAGCATGACCATCAACGTTCCATACTCGAATGGTACGCGAGAACCGTATTGATCTCTTATATCTACGACTAAATTTTGATATAAAAGAGAAATCTAATGCGCCGGTGAATAGTGACGCACGATATTGCCACGAAATTTATGCTTTCCAGAGTCGCCCAGCGATGCTATTCGGAGAAGCGTTGCGTGTGTATTGCCGACCGTGTAAGCTACGCATATATTGGTGTACACGTACAGCTGATTAGGTATCGCGCGATTCAAAGATGCAGGTCTACACGCCAAAACGGTACGATTATCATTTTTAGACGTAACAATGGTCGTATGCCGTTGATCGGCGTTCTCAAAGCCAAATACGCGGCAAACTTTTTCGTGAAAACTAATCTCACGCCGTTGTTTGCACGAGCAATATCGTCACAATTAATAAGACCCCTGTCGAGATTGAACGATCATTCCAAAATGATGCTTATCGCACTCGGCTGTACTATTTATTTCGTCAGCAAGTTCTGCGATACTCGCGTAGACACCAATAGGAAAATTATAACGAAAACAATCAAATATTTTTATGCGAAAAATACCGCCAGATACGCTCTCTGATTATACGATTCAACCGTTCGACAATTGCCGCTTTTATATCGGGGTTTCTAACAACTCTGAAGCGTATGTCTCGTTTCTCGAGAAGTCTTTGAAACACCGACGCGACAAACTCTTTACCTTTGTCCGATTGTAAGCACAGAGGAGTTTGACCATTGGAAAGCTTTTCTTCTGGAGAATATTTTCAAACGCCTCCGTTACGTCACGCGCAGACTTGTTGCTTAGCGATCTGACCCACGTATATTTACTCAACAGGTCCACGACTACCAATAAATAGCAATATCCGTCGGTGTAATCTTTTACGTTGGACATTTGTGGCAAATCGCACTTTTATTGTTCTTTTTATAAGTCCCATCTCTTTTGTGGTTTTCATAATATTCTTTTCCATTAAATTTTCTTTTGCAAGAGTCGCAAAATATGGCCCACGCATCCTCTACTTTTTTACACGTGGGCAACATAAAGCAACAAGCGCAAATTCGAACACAAACGTATTGATCGACGTAATAGTAACGTTTATTACACGTTTCGCAAAAAACTTTGCTTTAGCCGCCCCGATTACACTTAGTATGATATCCAAGTGTTTAGCCTGTGGATCGTAGCAGACATTTACCATTGACGCGGGCATCGGTTCCCGTGGGAGGTGGGGAGTGTTGGCCTCCGGTTGTGGAGGTGACAGATGGCGGTGCTCAGCTAGGGCGGCACCGCGAGCTCCCTCTGTCGAAATCTGGCCTGGCCCTTGCGGCGCGGCGACAGAGGGACGTCTCGATGTTCTTCGAAGGAGATGGGCCTGCCACCTGGCTCCCGGGTGTAGAAGTTTAGTGTGTGGGGGAGATGGTGATTGATGGAGCCCACGAGCTATCGGCAAAAGAGTTGGCCGTTGGGGTTCCGCGGGCCTGCTCGAGGTAGCTGGAGAGAGGGTCAGATGATCGGATGACCGGGGTGGGTCGGTAGGTAAGATGATGATAGGTAGGTAGGTCGGTAGATAGGTAGGTAAGTAGGTAGATGGATGACCAGGGTGGGTGCCGAGACCGCTCCGCGGACCCCTTAAGACCGCTCGGTCGTCCGACTTTGACTACGGGTGGCGCCTTGTCTCCTGGCCGCGGGACGCCGAAGATGGCGGCTGCGGCGCGGCGGGGATTCCTCTGCTCTGGAGGGCCGGGCGCCTGGTGGGGGCGCTCGCGCAGCTGCGCATCGCCCGCAGCGACGGGCGTCACCATGTCGTACGATTCGGAATCGATTTCTCCTCGGCCGTCAAAAGTGGTGATCCACCTTCTGCAAACTTGAATTTCTGGTAAATAATAATAGCTATATTTCAAGTAGCAAAATTATTATTACTTATTTACTTTTATTTCAGCAAAGCCGCATCCTCCATCGGAATCGCAACATTTTCTTCGCGCAATAGTCTCTCTGTGCGTTATTTTTGTAATTGATGGCGAAGTACATTGTACAATAAATGTTTCGTTCAATTCAAAGCTTTTGTTACTTTGAGTTAATCCGGCCACGAGGGATCAGAAATCATCAAAATTAAAGTTAATGAGACGATAGGATAACCCATCTACCTGGGCAATACTCAAAATGCTCGCTCCGCACGCATACACCGATTAAATTCGTCTCGATCGCCGCATGCGAGACTATAAAGGCGTGAATATCGCTGATAGCTGCTTCTAGTCACTTGACAAGATTCGCATTATCGTTGGATGGTTTCGATATCTGTATTAAAAATACTTTACCCAGTATTTTGAACTGTTCAACTCGACAAGTTGCTTTTTCCAGAACAAAAAATCTGTATCCTGGTGGCCGGATATCTAAGCCATCCGCAGAATCCTTGCCGTATAGAACTCCGTTTTTTAAGCGTTCTGAAATTATATTTAACATGAAAAAAGTACCCACTACTATACCCTTGTAATTATAAATGTATTTATATATTGAAAATAATTTTCAGCTGTATCATATTCAACCGACGGTGTTTTTTTTGACAGCATACCAGGGAACGTTTTGATATTAGATAAAAAACATGCACCCCAACTACGAAAAAGAAAATTATAAATTAACGCGCTTAAATAATAATTATGCGCGATTAAAGAAATGAAAAGTCAAATCCCCCTGCGATTTGCGCGATAGCTAAATGCCTCGGCCGAATAAGCGTTTTAAAGGCTAAAATAAAAATTATTATTTTTTAGAGGCTTTTAATATTACATTAAATTATTAATATCGCCTTTTCTCTCTTTGTTTATAATATAACTTTTATATATTTTTGAATGTAATATTTCGATTTAAAAGTTTGTTTTTTATCTGAATCACTATCTTTTTTTTCTTTATCAACAAGTTTTGTTTTGCCCGACGTGCTTTGTGATTGACCTATGATTCTCAAATGATGTTATTTTTACACGCATACTATCGTTTATACATCAAATATTTGTTACTCAAAGGGATGTAAGATTCAAGAAATGAATGGAAGAGAAAAACTTATTTTTATTTTGTGTTTGTGTCGTGATTGCTTTGCATAGCTTCGCACATAGATTCGTAACACGTTTGTTGAATAACGAATGCAAAAAATTGCAACTCAACTTGGCTCAGTAGACGCGTGGAGTAGCTGGCGATAGTGTTGTTGGGAAAATATAAAACACTGCTATTGCTGGGTAGCACTAGTATAAATTCATTTTGATTCTTGTTTACAAATTTTCAAGATTGTGATGCAGGTATGCAAGAGTAAAATTGGTCCAGATAACTTACCCAACTAACAAAGCATTCTGGCAATTTGTAAACCAATAAAGCTTGTCATTTCAAAACTCTTACAAATTAAAAAATTTCTAGACTCCAATTCTTTTCCCGACTGATGGGAATAAAGTTTCCGACTTTAAATTTGGGTTTGCGTCGGTGCTCCTAATGCCATTTTACGCGATTTGCTAAATTTTTTCTCGCAATACTTGTGTTATAAATAGTTATAGAAGCAGGAGGCATTCTTATAGTAGAGTGTGGTGTCTGATTGTAATCGTCAGCAATCAGTTGCAGTATGTTAATGTATCTTTTTGTCTTCTGAAAGGTAAAATAGTGATATATTCTTGAGGATCCTTTCCTTCTCCTGGTCGCCGAGCCCGAG
Organism: Sycophaga agraensis; assembly: GCA_018906755.1. Taxonomy (NCBI): domain Eukaryota; kingdom Metazoa; phylum Arthropoda; class Insecta; order Hymenoptera; family Pteromalidae; genus Sycophaga; species Sycophaga agraensis. The sequence goes on from JACCIE010000139.1 coordinate 224,265, forward strand.
ATCTTTACCCTTCGCCGTGCGTTTCTCTCTCGGAACGGTGGACAACGCATTTTCGTCGCTGCACGCCCAGCCGTGCATTTCAAAAGACACCCGCATATTTATCGCGATTACATCGCGAATGACCGCCTTTACCTTGATCACGGTTTCTCGGCGCGCCAGGTAGTCGTCCATATAAAAACTAAATTTTACGTCATTGGCCGCATCCGGCATGACATCCCCTTACTCGCACGTTCAAAAGCATGTCGGCAATATTGGCCTTGAAGCTCACCTTGTATTGCCGAAAACGCATCAGATTGCCCGGCAGTGACTGTAACAGATCGGGCCCCAACTCCAGCTGATTATTTAGATTCACTTTGTGAGTGCACGCCGCCTCGTCGAACAGGAGACGGACGCGTCCCGGTTTATTGACGGCAAGCTTGACGCCCAAGCTGTCCAATTCGAAATATTGGCAAATCAACGCGTCGAGGCTTTCCTCGTTGCCGCACGAGTCGAGCGAATCATCCGCATGCGAGGCGGGCGCAGCGTGCATGGTAACCGTCGCGCAGTAGTTTGAGCCTCTCTCGCATCCGTGCAGGGCCCAGCCTAGGAGGCAACGCGTTAGAGCGAGACTCGTACCTCTGATAGCGCGAATTTCTCTGGCGGCATCATATGTCAGTTGACCAATCAGAATTTGCGCGCGTGTGTGCGGGTGTGCTAGTCGATCAATTCGAATCGGGCTCGTTCGGTGAGCTCTTTGGGCACAGATTGCTCCGGAAGGCAAAGTTTGTTTACCGCGACAACTCCCTTTAAATCACACCGTAGTTGCGGCCTCGGGCTCGCCGTGTATTGATGCGAGCTTTACATATGATTTCTGGCCTGTAACACCTATCTGCTTCAACACGCACCTGTCCGCCAAGGTCACGGTTGAGCCTTCGTCGAGGAGCGCGTACGCGTCGATGCTGCTCGTGCGCCCTTCTATTCTAATAGATAGGGCCGAGATCACCTTATCAAGGCCGACCATCGCTTGTTTATTTCGCGACTCCCCCCGTTTCTTCGGGAGTACGCTATCACTATCTTTATGTAGCAATACATGGTGCCGGCGCTCGCACCTTTTACAACGGGCTGCATCGCACCCGTCGATGACCCGCTCACAGACAGAGCCAGCACAACCGCCGACGGCCTACCAGGTTCCACCGTTGCGTAAACTCTCATTCGCGAAGCCTTTACACACGGTCAAGGCATGGTTCGATCTCCGGTAAAACAAGCAGCAATTGTTAGGTTTCGCAGATGAAATAGGGTTGTCGCGTTCGCGCGTATGCGGCGAAGTCGCTTCGGCTATTGTGTACACAGCGGCTTCACGTGTGTGCCGCGAGCTCCGCGGAGCCTCGAGTTTTGATCGCCGCGAAAAACCGCTCACATCAAATAGGCTCGTCGCAGCCATAACCTGCGCTTTCGAGCTTAAAAAGTCGGCGAGCTTTTCTACCTCGTATCGGTCCGAGAAGCCTTTCGTCCCGAACTCGGCGTATCCGTACTGCAGGTGGCCCGAAATTTTCCTCGCGATACATCGCATCAGTTCGGGGTTATCCAGGGACCGCTTTATTTTCAGGGAGTGGAGCGCGAGAACAACATTGCGTAGTTGCTCCGCAAATTGTCTTAAATTATTTCGCCCCGATTCCACACTTGGCAACGTCTCGAGCTGCTTCACAACGCTACTCTGGACGACTAAACTAATCGTCGCCAAAATAATTGTCGAGCGTGTCCATAATCGATTTCGCGTTATTCCCGGTGATCAATAATAGTTTAACGGCTTGACGAGCCTCGCCCCGCAAAGCCTCAGAGATACGCAATACATTTTCTGCGTCCGTAAAACCGCCGCTTTCGGTTGTCCATCTATACGCTTCTTTGAACGCGATGTACTCAAGGGGGTCTCCGCTAAAGGTGGGCAACTTATGCGAGAAGGTCAGCCTGTTGTATACCGCGGGTCCGCTGACGCAGTCGGGTTATTGAGACTAAGTGTCTCTTGCATCGTCTCGGCTAGATGTGCGATAGGGTAAAAATATTGCGGTGCCTCCGTCGACATATACTTATACAAATATTTATTTACCGCCGAGTCTTGACTTGATCGCCAACTCAGGTGCTGAGAAGTTGGTGGGGGTGGCTGCTGTGCTCGGCTGCCGTAGCCGATGTTGCCCTCGAGAAACTAAGGCGAAGGGCTTCGAGAAGCCTGTCACCTCTGCGTTGGGGATGGACTCCGCGGCCTTGGAGGCGGTCGCATCGAGGCTGGGCTGCTCTGACTGCTTACTCATCGATGAGTTGATGGAAGATCCCGGCTGGAAAGCTGCTGGGCTGCTGTCGCTCGAGGTCTCGGCAAAGTTCACTGCTGCGCCTCCTGATGAAGGCGCGATGACGGCATCAGCAATCGCCTCGCTGAGGCTCTGGCGGCCGACACGTTGCTGGCTGCCAGCTGTTCCGGAGTGGACGCTCTCGATGTCAATGGCATTGCCGCTGCTGCTAGCTCGGTGTCGGGCGCATTTGCGCTGCTTTTCAGGCGTCGCTTAAGGCTGGGTGCCAGCCTCGTGGTGGAGTTCGCTTACGGTGTCAAGCACTGCATTCAAGGAGCAGCGCGACGACTCTTCGGAGTCCGACACTTGGCCTTGGAGGCGATGGTTGCTGGCATACGCCTTCTCTTTGTCTCCGGCACGTCAAGGTTCCGTCGCAGCAATATTTTTATTTCTTTTAGGAGGCATCCTGGCATCCGCACAAGTTGTTGTAATCGAGCGCACACATGCTCCGTTTGCACTCATACTTGCACCTTCCTAGCGCTGCTGTTATTCGGCTCGAAGGACAATTTGTTATTGTTAAGGTCGGAAGAAAGCAAGTGGAGGTGAGGTAAATTGAAGAGTTGAAAACGTGTGTGAGTAATAGATGTTTATTTATGCAAGAAGAGATTTCGATGTTTGTTTGTTACTATGAGGAAATAGGGCGATGGCCGTTCAGTTGTTGGGATGATGGAAGGTGGTAATAAAAACACTACATCAATTTTTCTTATCACCAATTTCCTTTATTGGCACGTCACAGTAGGCGGAAGAAGGACCCGAACGATGCGAACGTTATAACAGTGCGTTCTTGATGGAGCCGAAAATGCTCGCGATAAAGGCGCGTCGAGACAGCCGAAATGCGAGCTGGGAGGCGCGATGTGTCTCGGACCGTGTCCGTCAGGCTAAAGAAGCGGCCGAGTTAGCCGAAAAGTGAAAAAGTCACTCGCGGGGCGAAGGGGGCTCGTGGAATGCGACTAGCGCGTAAACACTCGCAGCCCGCGAAGCATTCGACCTGCCGCGGGAAGGAGAGTCGCGAGGTATTTACCTCGTCTCGAGACAAGGCGGCGAGTTCGAGCTCGCCTATATGCAATTTAACGCGAACAATGTTTTATGTTTGTAAGCCAGCGAGAGAGTGACCAGACAGCCGCGAGCCGCGGGCGCCTTGCCTATCGTCACCGTGCGAGCGACGCTTGCCATGCTTTTCCCCAACTTTGCTGCGGCCCTTTGTTTGCCGGCGTCGCGCAAGCGGCTAATTCCGCTGCTTTTCCGCGGATTTCTCCCCTTCCCTCCGATTGACCTTCCGTCGGCGGCTACTTTTCAGCAGCACTCGGGCAGAATATGTAGACCGAAAAGACTCGAGAGACAACCGATTTGGTCTATCTATCGACGGCCGCGTCCTTCGACCGCGGGCAGACTCTATGGCCCGGCACCCCGCGAGCTTATTCCGCGAAAATCACCGTCACGCTTCTCTCTCTCTCTCTCTCTCTCTCTCTCTATCTCTCGCTCGGTAAGTACAGATAGACGCGTTCTACTTAGCTCCACAAAAATATTGTCATATTGATATTAATATTTTTTATGGAGTCACTATATTTTGCAGAGGCACGAGGAGTCCTGCAGGTTTCATGCAATCGGAGCATAAACTGCGTCGCTTCGTCTAGGAGCCAAGGAGTCGCTAAACAAAACCAAACAATTTTTCTGCCCAGAGGACGGCTTAGGCGAACAGCGCCCATACGGGTAAGTGAGTGTGTGCAATACATGTGTCTTGTTGGTGCCAGCCGTAGCGAAAAACTCCCGCCTATTACGCGCACAGACACATCACTACATCTACGATAACAGCCCGCCGTCCCATCCGCTAATTTCTGCAACAACATAGCACTCATGGATGGAGGAACCTGCTGTGTATGTGCGTAGGTAAGGAGAAGTGTGAGAGCACTAGTGAAGTGCAGTAAATGCGGGCTGCACTGTCACCCAGCATGCTCCACGGTAGCGTCGCACATGAGCACACATGCACACACGTATACATGCTACGCCTGTGTGCCGCCGAAGCGCGCGCTATTGATGCCCCCTCCAAACCCGAGAGAGAGAGAGTCCACATGAGCGGAGTGACAGAGCGCGCTGCCCTTCCTCTCCGCCGCTCTGCAAGTCAGCCGAGTGGAGCCAAGCGGCCTACCCCTCTCACCGCGGCGCCAAGTCCTACAAGTGCTCCGTCGTCTGTGCGCTCATCATCGTCTGTAGTTGCGCAGGCGGAGAGCGGCGCTTATTCAGGAGCCGTGCGGGTCATCACCCCACAGGCGCTAATCAACCCGCCCAATGTAGGTAGTACTGGAGTAGTCTGCAAGATGAGCCTGACAACTAAATCGTTATCCACATCACTTGACTCATCACTGCAGGTGACATCTGAAGCAAAACTCCGACAGCCGCGAAAAAAAAAACTCCGAGTGGTGAAAAACTCCGACCGTCAATACCATCAGTTAGGGTGCAGCTTCGTACAATGAAAGCTGCTTATCTCATCTTGAAGGCAAGACAGGCTTTTACTGCATTTTCTACACAAAATGTGGCTTTCGTCCGAGCCGGAACGATGACGTCCGATGCCAGGCAAGGTACTATATTTATAAATTTGTGGTTAAGTCGGGATCGGTATAGTGCATTTGTGCAGTGCAAAAATACTCTAATCTTGGCTTTAAGTACGTTTGGCATCGGCGCGGTAAATTTTTATTAGATGGAAAGAGGGCAGTATGGCTCATGCTGTAGCCTCTGTGACTGAGATTACGAATATACGAGGTGTGTTCAAAAAGTAACGAGAATTTTTAAATTTTGCGGGTTTGGAGAGTCCGCCTGTATAAAAATTTATTTTATTATATTGGCACACATGCCCCTGAAGCACAATAAAATTTTCAGCAATATTCATTGCTTACTTTTTAAGTGGCAGTCGCTAACGTAGACGTGTTTTTTCGAGCTCGGCGATTTTCGTTTGTGAAAAAAATGGATCAAAGAATATGTATTCAATTTTGCGTAAAAAATGAAATAAAGTGTAGTGAAGTTTGTAAAATGTTAACAAAGGCATATGGTGAGTCTGCTATGAGTAAAGCAAGTATTTATGAATGGTATAAGCGTTTCCAAGATAGCCGCGAAAATGTTGAAGATGATGAATGACCCGGACGCCCAAGCACATCAACAACCGATGAAAACATGATAATTTAATGGCATAGTGCATCATGAATTCTTGCCACAAGGTCAAACAATCAATAAGGAGTACTACCTACAAGTTCAAGGCCGTTTGCGTGAAGCAATCAGAAAAAAACGCCCGGATTTGTGGCAAAACAATTCATGGCTTTTGCACCACGATAATGCACCTACTCATACTTCATTGCTTGTTCGTGAATTTTTGGTCAAAAACAAAACTGTAACGATGCCTCAGCCTCCATATTCGCCAGATATGGCTCCATGTGACTTTTGTCTATTTCCAAAAATAAAAAGAACATTAAAAGGCTGTCGTTTTGCAAGCATAGATGACATTAAATGTGAATCGCTAAAAGAGCTAGAAGCTATTACAAAGATCGAGATTCAAAAGTGTTTCGAGGATTCGAAAAAGCGTTGGCAGAAGTGTATTATATCCGAGGGGGATTACTTTGAAGGGGACAAAATAGATATTCATGAATAAATAAATATTTTTTTCATAAAACAAAAATTCTCGTTATTTTTTTGACACACCTCGTATATATATGAGCATGTCGGGGTTCTGTTAGGGGGGCCTGCGGACAGGAGTGTTTTAACCCGCAGCCCTGGCGTTTCGTCACCATGTGACTATGATAGTGCCGATCAGATTTGACTAAGTCGGATAGATGCTCCATCGGCAGTCTCTGGGAGTAGGCAGGGAGATGAGATTACAGGCCGTAAAAACTCCAGCTCAATCTGGTGTGAGTAGCGGAATTTAGAGTTGCTGCCGCGAGCGAGCGGGTCATTGCACGGGCTCACGCCGAATGAGCTTAACACTCACTTTGCGAAAGTTTCCGTGTCTAATGCCATTGATGACAGACGGATAGATGCTGTGCTTGCCTCTGCTGCAGATGATGGGTTTTGTTTTAAAAGTATAAGCATCAACGATATTATTTCATCAATGTCTATGGTTTCATCTAAGGCAGTTGGTGAGGATGGCACACAGTGTAGTCGTTAAGGCTCTTCCTATTATTGGTCCTTTCTTAGTGCGACTATAAAATCACCTGCTTGATAGCTACAGCTTCCTAGAGGTTTGGAAGAAGGCTCATGTAGTGCCTTTGGCCAAATCTAGAACACCTTCTGGACCAGATGATTTTCGGACAATTTCTCTGCTCTGCTTTCTTTCAAAACTTCTTGAAAGAATTGTATATGACCAGCTTATGGACCACTTGGTGTCACACAACATCCTTGACTCACTCGGAACTGAATATAGACGTAACAGTTCTACTGAGACTGACAGAAGACGTACGGACTGCTATTGACAAAAAACAGGTGACGCTACTGTTACTATTTGACTTTAGCAAGACATTCGACACTATTTCTCCTGCTCGACTGTTAGAATTTATGAAATGAATGGGCCTCTCACGGGGGGTTCTGACGTGGATTCGGGCTTATTTGTCCGGAAGAGAGCAGTTTGTTATAGCTGACAGGATAAATACATCTTCATGGCTCTCCACCACGCTTGGTGTCCCTCAAGGTTCCGTTTTGGGACCTTTACTTTTCTGTCTTTACATTAACGACTTAGGTCTTACTCTTAACTCCATGAGTGTAAGACATTTCATATGCTGATAACCTCCAGGTTTACCTTAGTTTTTCTCGGGATAACCTGGAGGCTGGAGCTAGACATGTGTTGGCTGTTGCACGTGCTGTCTTTTTGGATCCCGCAGGTTTCTTTCTGACATTGAGTCTACAGGGTTCAATTCTATCGAACTCGAAGAGGGAGTGGTTGTGCTTTTGTCTGGAACGGTAAAGAGTCTTGGTATTGTACTAGACGCGGGTAAAAGAATCAACCAGGTGTTATATAGCTTACGCTTTTTCCGCCAGTACACCAAGGAAGCTCTTCGGGCGAAGCTAGCACGTTCTCTAGTCTTTCTTCATTTTAATTATTATTCCATTGTTTACTTAGATGCGTTCTAGGAGCTAAGAGCAAGGCTACAATTCTCACAGAATTACATAATACACAAGCCGGAGTACTTCGCTGATCTGTTCTCTTCCAGCACTTCAGATCGGCCGGTTAGGGGTGACCCTCAGGAACTTTCTGTTCCATGGATGCACACCGAGACGGGAATCAGATCATTTTCTGTAGAAGGTGCTCATCTGTAGAATAATCTGCCATCCTGCATTAGAAATGCGTCTTCCCTTAGCCGCTTCAGGGAGCTGGTGATGGAGCATCTGCGAGTACGGGACAATGTAGTTCAACTATACTAGTCAGATGTCCTCATGGTTGTATTCTAATTTGCATCCTAAATTTATTATAAGTATATGTGTATGATTGAATTTCATATTCATTCACTGTAAATACTTACATGTACTCATTGTGTGTATGTGTGTATGATTGCGATTTGACTGGTAGATAATAAGAAAAATGTGATTTATTGATTTATGTAATTTAGTTAGTTATTATCATTACTGCGCTTTATCTGTGATGCTGACGACACTGTGATAATTTGTAATAATTTTTTATATAACTGACTAATGATGCTATGCAATAATTTTGTAAAATTTTAGAAATAAATCAATTATCTATCTATCTATCTCTCTCCTTAACTTTGCCGCGCCGCGATCAACCCTTTGTTTTCGATCGAGGCCTTTGTTATGCGATATCGGAGCAACGATCTCAGGCGTCACTATACCTGTCCGTAACAGAGAGAGAGAGAGAGAGAGAGAGAGAGAGAGAGAGAGAGAGAGAGAGAGAGAGAAAGAGAGATCGTAATAGAGCATAATATATTAATGCAATTTAATTTATTAAATAATTGTTAATTGAACGTAAATGTTTAATTATTGAAACAAGGGTAATTATTTAAATATATCTCTTTTTTAAATTTATTAGGTACTTTGAATAAAATATTTTTTATTAAACATTTTTTTATTAAAAATATTTTTTATTAAAAATATTTTTTATTTAAACGCGAGGGCGACGCGAAGGCGCCCTTAATCGCGGCCCTAATTGCATCAACCGACTGCCCTTTGGTGGCAAAGGGACCTCGAGGCCCTACTACCCCAGCCGACGGAGCGCCCGAGTCGAGGCAAGAGCCCTCCCGGCCCTGCCTAGGCCTTCCCAGCGAGAACGGCTGTAGATGGGGCGCTGCGCGCTCAACGGGAGATTGCGACCGGCGGAAGACTGTCAGCCTGGGCGCGAATAAACGACATATCGCCCCAGAGCCCATCCAGTGTAATTATTGTGCCTCCTCCCTCCCTCCGCGATGCCAGCCCGAATCTACCGAGGCACGTCGACCTCGAAGAGGAAGCACCACGTCACATAATTCAGGGGTCATTTCTATAAATTTCCCAAAATTTCTGCACAATTTCTGGATGAATTTTGGATAATTTTTGTCCTGTTCCTCGAGATTTTCTCCGATATTTTTGCTATATTTTGGACAATTTTTCGTTTATTTCAAATTTATTTCTAGACAAATAGTAATGGTTGTGGGTCGAGTTCTAGACCTGTTCTTAAAAATTTAGGGATAATTTATAGTAGATTCTCCCTCTAGGGGCTGCATAACCTTGTCGTTTGGTGAGGGGGCTTATGTATAAGAGAGGCCGGGCCTTAAAGGGTCAATGATCGGCTGCATGTATGTGTAAACGGGAGTTACCCTATAAACGGGATCTCCAGAACGAATGTGGACTCCCCTTAAACCAGGCTCTGTTGCCGAATGAATGTATGTTTGTAAGGTGAAGGAGCCTCTAAACAGGCACTGCTGTATCCCCCAGAATTTGTCTGTACGCCCCGCTGGAAGATGTACCCGCTGGATGATATACAGACAAGGGCTCAACCAAACCCCGCCCTCTGACTCACAAGCCAGCAAGAGGTACAAAGGGCAGTTAGGAAAGGGCCCGGCAAGTTATACAGCCAGACTCTACTGTAGCAGGACAGGAATGCACCGATCCCTTCACCATTGTTGTGTTAAAGGAAAACTATCCTGATAGTCCGGTCACTTCCAAAATGTTTGCTCAATTCCGGGTAGCGTTCAGGAAGGAGATCGAGCTCATGGAACGCGGCACGCGGCCAGGGTTTGATACCAACTTTTGTAGGCAGGGTGCGCTAATACTCGTAGCAAACACTCTGATTTGTAGTCATTGAGTTTTCTTTGTATCTTTTTCGGTTGTCGGTCGAATTCTGGAATTTTTCTTGATAATTTGGGGCACATTTGTGGTAGATTTATGGACTACTGCTCAACAACTTCCGGATAATTTCTGGATGATTTTGGCTAATTTCTGGTTCATTCGTCCAGATATTTGGATAAATACTGACTGATATTTCTTCCAGTTTTTCTCGGTTGTCGGTCCAGTAATAGACCTGTTCTTAATATATTTAGGGACGATTTATAGTAAATTTCTGAACTACTGCGCAACAAATTTTCCGTGAATTTTTGGTACAATTTTGGATAATTTCTTATTCATTCATTCAGATTTTCTAAGCCACTGATTTTTACAAATTGAGTCTTCTTTGTATCTATTTTGTTCTCGGTCAAATTCTGGCATTTTTCTTGATGATTTGAGGCACTTTTGTAGTATATTTATGGACGATTACTCAACAATTTCTGACCAATTTCGGGACGCATGTCGCCTAATTTTGTTTCATTCGTCCTGATATTCTGTACCAGTTTTGCTCTTCATGATGTCACGTGCACGTCGCGGTTTCACCTAGTAGCGTCTGTTGCAGCTTCTCCGCTACGGAGCCTGCCGCACTGTGTCTCTCTTTGTTTACTGCAGAACTATAAGACTCCTCGCGGTTTTTACCTAGAGTAGCAGGAAATAGTAACGAAATTGAATTGGAATGTCTGCTTTCTCGTTTATTGTAGAACCATAATGCTCCTCACGGTTTCTACATAGAGTAGCAGGAAAGAGTAGGAAATAGTAAAAAAAAGAATTAGGAGTGGAAATAGGGTACGTATAAGATTATAATGGGAGACAGTAGCGGTTCTTCTCAACAACGCGGGAAGTGGAGCAAATAATTATAAGTGTCGCTACTCACTTTTGCTCCTTATATAGTTCTTTTATTAGTCGAGAGATCTGCCTTCACCTCGGATTAAGACGATTCTAACGCGATTATAAGTATTTAGACGGGTAACAAGCTGTCGTCCTGGTTGAAGATTCATTTAGATGTCCTTTGGAGTGCGTCGTCGTAGGAAGAGGTTGAGCATCATTGTTGCTGGTCCTTTTATCGGTGGAAATTAGGGCTCAGGAACGGCGGCGGGCCCGGAAAAATAGGTGGCGGTGGGCTCGATTTTGTGAGGGCAAGCATGGTGATGGCGTGAGAGAGGGGGTGAGTTTTCGAGCGCCGAGAAGGAAAATTTCGACGGCGTCTCTCGAGGTGGGCGGCGATAAGTCGTCGGCGGGCCCCCGTACCCCCTCCTTTCGTCTTATCTATAACTCCGTTGACACCATACCTAAATATCTTTTCCGAGGTGAAGCTTTCCTTTTCGTAACTTAAAAATAATACATTTGTAATGTTAACCGTAAGCAGTATTAACAATATTATTGAAATCGCGAGGAACATTTAATAATTATATTCGTACTGCCTACGTTTTCACAATGTTCAATGTTGTATATATATATATATATATACATACATATATATATATATATATATATATATATATATATATATATATATATAATAGTAATAATAAAAATAATAATAGTAAAAACAACGCGGTTTATAATCTAGATAATATAAGGTTTATAACAAAGGTTTTTAGTTGAATACAAACAAACATGAGATCGTCGAGTTAATAACATAAATCATTTTAAAGGGATAACATTGATTGAATCTAGTATTTTGCAGTCCGATAAATGAATAATTATTATATAGATATTATTATCATTATAATATACTGTTTGTAAATTGCATATATTATTCGCATCACGCAAATATATAAATATACATATATCAAGAATTCCCTTGAATGTGTGGCACTGATCTAGTTTTCGGTTTTTAACTTATTTTAATAATTAAAACTACGCATTTCGCGGAGGTTTAGTGCGACTGGGAGTGAAAGTTGTTGACTGACGTTTATGACCCCCGGTGTTCAAGTTTGTCTAGCTGGAGAAGAGGAAAATTTTATGGTAGGGAAAGATGGGCGTCAGTCGGGGCCTTATCGTTTTATGGCGGGCATCCCCGTTTATCACTCGGAGTGCCGAGAACTAGAGAGGTACCGTGTCATCTGCTTGTGGAGGATAAGGAACGGAAATTTCCGTCCTCTTGGGCGGGTGTAGGATTAGAAAGTGAGCTGAGGCGTTTATTGACGGAGGGCTTGTAAACCACGATAAATATTGACTGCAAAAACAATAAAAAAGGTCGGAGGGTCTGGCGGGACGGATGTCACACCCCCTTGCTAAAACGGTTTCTCGCGTAGAAGAGAGCAATCGTTCTCTGCGCATACTAAAAATGCTTCCTATAGCTAGATTTTTTTACAACCATGCGAGATTTTGTACAGTTTTTTGTAAGAGTTATCTTAAGATTACGAATTAGTGATGGCGTCTTAATTTAAGGGTTAGTGGTCTAACCTAGAAATATTACGGCCTTGTCTAATGTGATGCAATCCGAAGTCGAGTACGTCAAATGGGCGTTGACGCTCGGTTAGTCCACCCCGGGTGTCGTCGGCTCTATACCGATAAAAGACCCGTTTGACTTGGAGCGGGTGCAAGTGGTGATTTTGAATTGTCGTTCACGAGATTAGTTAGTGGTATGGTTTCAGCCTTTAGAGGTTCAGGTAGGCATTACTTTGGGCTCTTGAACCCTGGGAGGCCCAAATGGACTGTGAGGCGCGTTAATGTGCCCCAGATGGCGCCTAATAATCGCAGCGACCATCCATAAACGATACAAGAAATAGCCGTTAATCAAAGTATTCACTACTGCTTTAGTTATGTGAAAAATTTATAATATGGCAATGACGCCCGCGCTTGCGGTGCCAAACGTCAAGAATTTTTTTCAATACTTGGACCAGGTAGAATTGATAATTCTATTAATCGCATCATCGTGCAATAAATTTGAGATTGATGCTGTTTCGTGAGTCGTTGCTTGGTCGTTTATTTCTCGGGCTACATCGTTTAACACTGCGCTTTTCTCAACTGGGAACATGATGTGCTGGCGTAAGTCGTCAGCTTCCTTTCAGAATAGATGCCGCTTGTAGCGAGCGATGCTGAGTTTATATATCGCGAGGTCGGGCGGGTCAGCGGCTTGATGGTGAGGGGTCGTGGCTATTGGTGGGCTCTGGTAACATGCGATACCAGACTTTGTTGACAAAATAATACGATGACATGAGTCGATTACAATTGACTCTGGTTCCTCTGCTCTTTAAGATGTGTGTTCTGGGCGTGAGGAAGTAGGTGTTGTTCTTGAGTGATACCCGTCATTCGGCGAAACACTGAGTATTAATAGAGACTTGTACTTCAACTGGAATGCATTTGATTATATGCACCACTTCTCCCGATGTTACGGCCATATAATCGGGCCTTTGATCGGATTATAAACCAACTGATCCGAGGTTTGCGTTGCAATTGCCAAAGCATTTTGAGTGTCTCTCGTTCAAGGTTGCATCTTTGCATTAAGGTGTCCTGAAATCCGGCGAAAACTATCGAATAGCTAATGGTATGGTTAATTTTTATGTCACTTATCAAATGTTTATCATCATATCGCAAAACACCTGAATGATATGCTTCTGTGCACCTGCTTTGGCTTATTTCCGCGATATACTCAACGTAGGCATGTTTAACCAGAGTACATAATAAACCGTTCTATGTACTTCGATCTTGCATTGTATCGTTAGAGTTTCGCCATATTCCTTGATCTGTAGCAACTGAACGAACTTCTGCGTTACATTTAATGTGGTTTGCGGTATGTCACAAGGACCTACATCTAGTAGCGATAAAGTAGTAATATTCATGCTTCTCGCTCTGCAATCGTACCCGATCAGTGCCTTCATAGGGAGAATTAAAAGTAGACAGGTGAAGCCAAGGAAAAGTGCCATCTGTAATTGGTAGATTAAGTATGAGATTAATAAAAGGATTACTGGTTTTCAAGGTTGGAGTTTAGTTTCATTTTGTGTTTCTTCCATTTTTATATGTTATAGGAATTTCTCGGTTTATGTTCGAGATGCGTAAGTGATTTGCGTGCACAATTTTCGGGGTTTTGAGATTACTATTTTTACGTTTGTTTTTCCGATTATTTTGAGAATTTTATGTGGTCCTGTGTAATGGTCTCCGAATTTTCCCGGCTTTGGACCCTTTTTAAGAAAAACGAAGTCTCCGACCTTGAACGACTTTTTGTTTATGTTGCGATCGTAGTATTTTTTTGACTTAAATTTTGATTCTACGAGATTGTCATACGCGAGTTTTCGAATCCCGGTTAGTCGCGTTACCAGTTCTTGGACGTATCCCTGGTAGGTAGGGAGTCAATCGGCTTTGCGAAGTGCTTCGTTTGATGGTAATTTAACGAGTCGCCCGAATACGACCTCGAAGGGGGTGTACCTCGTGCTCTCTTGCACACTCGTGTTATAATTTAGAGTCGCGAGGTTTACCCACTTGTCCCATTTGTGATCGATCGTGACGTACAGTTTTTGAAGCGATAGTGATATTATATAGTGATAATATATACTCATTTCCATTTTTTGTAGCGGGTAGGGGTCCCACTATGCCAAGGGCCACTTTGTCAAAGGTCGTGCCCAGTGTATCGGTAATTATCATTGGTTGGCGGGTGGTTACGCGAACCAATTTTTTAATTGGGATTCGGCGCATTGTTGGATACGTCGTTGCACATCTAATTTTAAATTCTTCCAATAATATTTCTGTCTAATCCGATTGAATGTCTTTGAAACTCCTCTGAGACCGCCTATAGGAGAAGTATGCAATTTATGGAAGATTTCATCTCGCTTTTCGTACTGTACATATTCTAGAGATCCGTCGCATACTATTACTTTAATTTCGGTTGACGAAAAAATTGTAGAAATTGTATCTAGGAAATCCTCCCACTTTAGTAGGTCGATAGAGTGTAACTTCGCGATCCTAAGCTCCATGATGTGTTTGTCTATTAAAATGGCTCTTAATTGGATTAAGGCTTCGATTAATCTTTCGCATACATTATTAGAGATCGTGCTCCTTGGTCGCAGGGAGTGCCTTGCGTATTAATGAAATATGCGATGTGTGTTTCGCGTAAATGTAGTATGTCGCATGTGGCGACGATAAATCGTGGCGTTTGATTTGCCGTGGGTGCAGTTTCGACTCCTACGCCAGTACGAATTATCTCTACCGCATTCTCTTCTTTCGAAGTGGTTACGTTATAGATAGTTAATTGAGTTGAAAAAGGCGTGTTGTCTTCGGTGTCTCATTCCTCGCTATTCGAGTCGCTGTCGACCTTAAAGCGCTTATTCGCCGATTCAACCGGGTCGGGTGGAGGCTTAAGTTTATTGGTAGTTTCTCCTTAAGACAGTACGCCACCAATTGCGTATCCGGAGGCGTCTGTTCTGATATTAAAGGGTAAAGAAAAATCAGGGAATTTTAGGATCGGGGGGTTACATAAAAGTGTTTTAACCGAGACATAAGCTTTCTCGGTGGACTCATCTCATTCGAAGGTGACTTGATCTCGAAGCAATCTGGTTAGTGAGCAATAATTTCTTCTCGTGATCCTCGAGAGTATTGCTGCTGATTATGAGGTCGTCTATATATATGTATGTATACCCCGATTATCGTCCGTGTCGTTGTTATCGCGAGTCTTACACATATCGCGCAGAACATTGTCCATCAATTTTTGGAATGTCGCGGGTGCGTTTCTTAGGCCGAACGGCCTTCTTTTAAATTGGTAATGACCATAAGGCTAAAAGCTGTATTATGCGCGTCCCGGGGGTCCATTAAGATTTGGTAGAAGCCGGAGGCTAGGTCGAGGACTGTATAGTATTTCGATCTCCCTATGAAAGCGAGGATTTCCGCGGAATTCGGCATAGGATATGCGTCGGCTACCGTTTTTTCATTTAATTTTCTAAAGTACAAGACTACGCGCCAACGGGGAATACCGTCGTCTCCAGCCTTCTTCCTAACAATCCATAATGGAGTGTTATGGGGACTATTTGATGGTTCAATAAGGTCGGCCTTTAATAATTCGCGGATTTGTTTATCTACCGCGGTTTTAAGGATAAAAGGATATTGGTACTGTTTAGAGTTTACCGGATAATCGTCTATTATTTCAATACGATGCTTTACCAGTGTGGTAGATCAGAGGGGATCGCCTTTAAAATGAAAACAATCTTCGAAATTCTCTAAAATATTTAAGATTCGCTCTTGTAAGGAAGCATCTAGATGCTCGAGAGTTACGAAATCTCTCAAATTTCTACTTTCGGTTACGGATTGTTTGACGTTGCCATAATAAAATTAGCTCCTCGTAGAGATCGAATTGATTGTTAGTGAAACTGATTTTATCGCTGGATTTCGTTGATAAGGTTATGTATTCGAGTGGGGGGGCAGTATCCAATTGTATTCGATTCCGAAATTATCTAGTTGGGAAGGATGGTTCTCGTCCTCGTCGAATCGGAGTTTTACCTCGAGGTTCCCAATCCTTAAGAGGCTATCGGCGTAATCGATAATTGCGCCAGCCTGGGCGAGAAATTCCGTCCCTAATAAACCGTCGCACGGAATCGGAAAATAGGTATTTATGCAATGGAAGGTCGTATCCCGGTCTAATGTATCTAAATCGACGGTGCCTATTGTCTGAGTCGTAGCGTTGCTTATACCTATTAGGAGGACTGGTCGTTGTTTGTTTAAATAAACTCCGTGGTCCAACGATGCTTGCCTTAGCAGGTTGCCTTCGCTGCCCGTGTCTATCATAAGTCGACGTTGCTTGTTATTCACCTCGATATCGATGAATGGTAATAAATTCGCGGTCATATTGCCGTGTATGTTAAACATTTTTACTAAGGTTACGTCGCATTTCTTTAAGGAGAACTTTATGGTAACGCCATTGGCCGTAACCGTGTTAGATTTAAAATCGATTATCGCCTTGTTTTGTTTGAAAAAATCGGAGCCAATGATCCCTTCGTAAAAGATCGGAATATCAGGGACTAACGCGAAACACATAGTAACGATAAAAACTTTAATTACTACCGAGCCTACAGTGAGAATAGAGTCCGAGAGCCCTAATTAAGCGTAATTCCTGTCTATTAATATTCTTTTCGGAGCCGACGCAGTGATCTTTAATAAGGCCAATTTCCAGGCAAGTGTCGAGCATAAAAGTGATCTGTTCGTTGAGGTTAGTTTTCCCGAAGTATACATACGGTATTGAGCTCTTTTCCATGCCTATCCCGATGGTTCCAACGGCAGCAGTTCTGCTAGCAGGTTGTCGAAGTTCGGCGTGTCGCGAGACGGCCCCAGCTTTCCCCCTTGCGCTTGCAGAGCGCAGGGATTGGCCGTTTCCAGAATTGTCCCTTTTTATCAATCTGTTGTTGAATTCCCGTTTTCTGCATTCGTCTATGGTATGGCCACGATTTTTTAAGTATTTGTAAAATCTTACTGGTCCTTAAGTGGAACACCTCGCGGCTTAATAACCCGGCCTGCCACAGAGTTGGCAGACGGAAATAGTTTCAATCGTTTCAATCCGCTAGAGTTACAAAACACGGCCGAATGGCCCGGCCTATCGCAGAGTTGGCAAATAAGCAATTCGGGCGAATTTCGCCTAATTTTGTTTCATTCATCCAGATCTTCTGTACCAGTTTTGTTCTTCTTCGAACAAATTTTGGAACAATTCGAATAGATTAATGCATAAACATGACTCATTGTTCTTCCAATTTTTGTCGGTTGTCGGTCCAGTTCTAGAACTGTTCTTAATAATTAAGGGACGAATTATAGTACATTTCTGGACCGCTGTACTAAGATTTCTGCACAATTTCTGGACGGACTTTGGCTAAGATTGCTTCATTAATTCAGTTATTCTGAAACATTCTTGCTCTTCTTGGTAGACATTTTGGTACAATCATGATGGATTTATGGGCAACTACTGACTCATTTTACTCCAAATTTTTCTCGGTTGTCGATAAAGTTCAAGACCTGTTCTCAATCATTTAGAGACGATTTATAGTTCATTTCTGAACTACTGCGCAACAATTTTCATACAATTTCTGGTCAAATTTTGGCTAATTTCGATTCATTAATTCAGACATTCTGAACCATTCTTGCTCTTCAAGGGACAAATTTGAACAATCATGATCGATTTATGGGCAACTACTGACTCCTTTTGCTTCGAATTTCTCTTAGTTGTTGGTCTTGATTCTGAACCGTTCTTAATAATATAGGGACGATTTATAGTTCATTTCTGAACTACTGTCCAACAATTTTCGTACAATTTCTGGACAAATTTTGGCTAATTTCGCTTCTTTAATTCAGACATTCTGAACCATTCTTACTCTTGAAGGGCAAATTTTGAACAATCATGATCGATTTATGGGCAACTACTGACTCATTTTTCTTCGAAATTCACTTGGTTGTCGCTAAAGTTCAAGACCTGTGCTTAATGATTTGGAGACGATTTATAGTTCATTTCTGAACTACTGCGCAACAATTTTCGTACAGTTTTTGGACAAATTTTGGCTAATTTCGCTTCTTTAATTCAGACATTCTGAACCATTCTTGCTCTTCAAGGGACAAATTTGAACAATCATGATCGATTTATGGGCAACTACTGACTCCTTTTGCTTCAAATTTCTCTTAGTTGTTGGTCTTGATTCTGAACCGTTCTTAATAATATAGGGACGATTTATAGTTCATTTCTGAACTACTGCGCAACAATTTTCGTACAATTTCTGGACAAATTTTGGCTAATTTTGCTTCTATAATTCAGACATTCTGAAGCATTCTTGCTCTTCAAGGGACAAATTTTGAACAATCATGATCGATTTATGGGCAACTACTGACCCATTTTGCTTCGAATTTTTCTCGGTTGTTGGTCTTGATTCTGAACCGTTCTTAATAATATAGGGACGATTTATAGTTCATTTCTGAACTACTGCGCAACAATTTTCGTACAATTTCTGGACAAATTTTGGCTAATTTTACTTCTTTAATTCAGACATTCTGAACCATTCTTGCTCTTCAATGGAAAAATTTTGAACAATCATGATCGATTTATGGGCAACTACTGACCCATTTTTCTTCGAAATTCGCTTGGATGTCGCTAAAGATCAAGACCTGTTCTTAATGATTTGGAGACGATTTATGGTTCATTTCTGAACTACTGCGCAACAATTTTCGAACAATCGCTGGATAAATTTTGGCTAATTTCGCTTCGTTAATTCACACATTCTGCCCATTCTTGCTCTTCAAGGGACAAATTTTCAACAATCATGATCGATTTATGGGCAATTACTGACTCATTTTTTTCGAATTTCTCTTGGTTGTTTGTCTTGTTTCTGAACCGTTCTTAATAATATAGGGACGATTTATAATTCATTTCTGAACTACTGCGCAACAATTTTCGTACAATTTCTGGACAAATTTTGGCTAATTTTGCTTCTTTAATTCAGACATTCTGAACCATTCTTGCTCTTCAAGGGACAAATTTTGAACAATCATGATCGATTTATGGGCAACTACTGACCCATTTTTCTTCGAAATTCGCTTGGATGTCGCTAAAGATCAAGACCTGTTCTTAATGATTTGGAGACGATTTATGGTTCATTTCTGAACTACTGCGCAACAATTTTCGAACAATCGCTGGATAAATTTTGGCTAATTTCGCTTCGTTAATTCACACATTCTGCCCATTCTTGCTCTTCAAGGGACAAATTTTCAACAATCATGATCGATTTATGGGCAATTACTGACTCATTTTTTTCGAATTTCTCTTGGTTGTTTGTCTTGTTTCTGAACCGTTCTTAATAATATAGGGACGATTTATAAGTCATTTCTGAACTACTGCGCAACAATTTTCGTACAATTTCTGGACAAATTTTGGCTAATTTTGCTTCTTTAATTCAGACATTCTGAACCATTCTTGCTCTTCAAGGGACAAATTTTGAACGATCATGATCGATTTATGGGCAACTACTGACCCATTTTGCTTCGAATTTTTCTCGGTTGTTGGTCTTGTTTCTGAACTGTTCTTAATAATTTTGGGACGATTTATAGTTCATTGATCAACTACTGCGCAACAATTTTCGTACAATTTCTGGACAAATTTTGGCTAATTTTGCTTCTTTAATTCAGACATTCTGAACCATTCTTGCTCTTCAAGGGACAAATTTTGAACAATCATGATCGATTTATGGGCAACTACTGACCCATTTTGCTTCGAATTTTTCTCGGTTGTTGGTCTTGTTTCTGAACTGTTCTTAATAATTTTGGGACGATTTATAGTTCATTTCTGAACTACTGCGCAACAATTTTCGTACAATTTTTGGACAAATTTTGGCTAATTTTGCTTCTTTAATTCAGACATTCTGAACCATTCTTGCTCTTGAAGGGCAAATTTTGAACAATCATGATCGATTTATGGGCAACTACTGACCCATATTTCTTCGAAATTTGCTTGGATGTCGCTAAAGTTCAAGACCTGTTCTTAATGATTTGAGACGATTTATAGTTCATTTTTCAACTATTGCGCAACAATTTTCGTACAATTTCTGGACAAATTTTGGCTAATTTTGCTTCATTAATTCAGACATTCTGAACCATTCTTGCTCTTCAAGGGACAAATTTTGAACAATCATGATCGATTTATGGGCAACTACTGACTCATTTTTCTTCGAAATTGGCTTGGTTGTCGCTAAAGTTCAAGACCTATTCTTAATAATTTAGGGACGACTTATAGTTCATTTCTGAACTACTGTCCAACAATTTTCGTACAATTTCTAGGACAAATTTTGGCTAATTTCGCTTCTTTAATTCAGACATTCTGAACCATTCTTACTCTTGAAGGGCAAATTTTGAACAATCATGATCGATTTATGGGCAACTACTGACCCATTTTTCTTCGAAATTCACTTGGTTGTCGCTAAAGTTCAAGACCTGTGCTTAATGATTTGGAGACGATTTATAGTTCATTTCTGAACTACTGCGCAACAATTTTCGTACAGTTTTTGGACAAATTTTGGCTAATTTCGCTTCTTTAATTCAGACATTCTGAACCATTCTTGCTCTTCAAGGGACAAGTTTGAACAATCATGATCGATTTATGGGCAACTACTGACTCCTTTTGCTTCAAATTTCTCTTAGTTGTTGGTCTTGATTCTGAACCGTTCTTAATAATATAGGGACGATTTATAGTTCATTTCTGAACTACTGCGCAACAATTTTCGTACAATTTCTGGACAAATTTTGGCTAATTTTGCTTCTATAATTCAGACATTCTGAAGCATTCTTGCTCTTCAAGGGACAAATTTTGAACAATCATGATCGATTTATGGGCAACTACTGACCCATTTTGCTTCGAATTTTTCTCGGTTGTTGGTCTTGATTCTGAACCGTTCTTAATAATATAGGGACGATTTATAGTTCATTTCTGAACTACTGCGCAACAATTTTCGTACAATTTCTGGACAAATTTTGGCTAATTTTGATTCTTTAATTCACACATTTTGAACCATTCTTGCTCTTCAAGGGACAAATTTTGAACAATCATGATCGATTTATGGGCAACTACTGACCCATTTTTCTTCGAAATTCGCTTGGATGTCGATAAAGTTCAAGACCTGTTCTTAATGATTTAGAGACGATTTATAGTTCATTTCTGAACTACTGCGCAACAATTTTCGTACAATTTCTGGACAAATTTTGGCTAATTTCGCTTCGTTAATTCAGACATTCTGCCCATTCTTGCTCTTCAAGAGACAAATTTTGAACAATCATGATCGATTTATGGGCAACTACTGACTCATTTTTCTTCGAAATTGGCTTGGTTGTCGCTAAAGTTCAAGACCTATTCTTAATAATTTAGGGACGACTTATAGTTCATTTCTGAACTACTGTCCAACAATTTTCGTACAATTTCTGGACAAATTTTGGCTAATTTCGCTTCTTTAATTCAGACATTCTGAACCATTCTTACTCTTGAAGGGCAAATTTTGAACAATCATGATCGATTTATGGGCAACTACTGACCCATTTTTCTTCGAAATTCACTTGGTTGTCGCTAAAGTTCAAGACCTGTGCTTAATGATTTGGAGACGATTTATAGTTCATTTCTGAACTACTGCGCAACAATTTTCGTACAGTTTTTGGACAAATTTTGGCTAATTTCGCTTCTTTAATTCAGACATTCTGAACCATTCTTGTTCTTCAAGGGACAAATTTGAACAATCATGATCGATTTATGGGCAACTACTGACTCCTTTTGCTTCAAATTTCTCTTAGTTGTTGGTCTTGATTCTGAACCGTTCTTAATAATATAGGGACGATTTATAGTTCATTTCTGAACTACTGCGCAACAATTTTCGTACAATTTCTGGACAAATTTTGGCTAATTTTGCTTCTATAATTCAGACATTCTGAAGCATTCTTGCTCTTCAAGGGACAAATTTTGAACAATCATGATCGATTTATGGGCAACTACTGACCCATTTTGCTTCGAATTTTTCTCGGTTGTTGGTCTTGATTCTGAACCGTTCTTAATAATATAGGGACGATTTATAGTTCATTTCTGAACTACTGCGCAACAATTTTCGTACAATTTCTGGACAAATTTTGGCTAATTTTACTTCTTTAATTCAGACATTCTGAACCATTCTTCTGTGCTTAATGATTTGGAGACGATTTATAGTTCATTTCTGAACTACTGCGCAACAA
Source organism: Sycophaga agraensis (assembly GCA_018906755.1). Classification (NCBI taxonomy): domain Eukaryota; kingdom Metazoa; phylum Arthropoda; class Insecta; order Hymenoptera; family Pteromalidae; genus Sycophaga; species Sycophaga agraensis. The sequence continues at coordinate 246,542 of JACCIE010000139.1, forward strand.
CTTTCGTACAATTTCTGGACAAATTTTGGCTAATTTTGCTTCTTTAATTCAGACATTCTGAACCATTCTTGCTCTTCAAGGGACAAATTTTGAACAATCATGATCGATTTATGGGCAACTACTGACCCATTTTGCTTCGAATTTTTCTCGGTTGTTGGTCTTGATTCTGAACCGTTCTTAATAATATAGGGACGATTTATAGTTCATTTCTGAACTACTGCGCAACAATTTTCGTACAATTTCTGGACAAATTTTGGCTAATTTTGCTTCTTTAATTCAGACATTCTGAACCATTCTTGCTCTTGAAGGGCAAATTTTGAACAATCATGATCGATTTATGGGCAACTACTGACCCAGTTTGCTTCGAATTTTTCTCGGTTGTTGGTCTTGTTTCTGAACTGTTCTTAATAATTTTGGGACGATTTACAGTTCATTTCTGAACTACTGCGCAACAATTTTCGTACAGTTTTTGGACAAATTTTGGCTAATTTTGCTTCTATAATTCAGACATTCTGAAGCATTCTTGCTCTTCAAGGGACAAATTTTGAACAATCATGATCGATTTATGGGCAACTACTGACCCATTTTTC